>CAKAEH010001581.1:0-205561 GCA_916381525.1 Cercopithifilaria johnstoni | reverse complement strand
GGTTAGTTTGCTCTATATTTTGAAGTTCCGTAAGTTTCACCTATGCAGAATGATTTGTTATAGACTTCGCTATGGAACATGTGGAAGGAGTTGCAAGTTCTACAACTTCGTCACTTATCCATTATCACGATGTTTTCCAGATTGAATTGAAATTCCTTTTTTATTGATAAAGAAATCAAGTTGTATGTTTTCATAAGATTCTTAAAATAGAAAAGAAAAAAAGAAGAAAGAAAGCAAAACATTTCCATTAATTTTTTTACGCATACCAAAACAAAAGACTATTATTTATCGACTATTTATCACAAAAAGTTTTATATAAACGTTTGAGGAATGTTAAAGCATGCAAAACAGGTTAATTGATCCAAGTATTGACCGCTCCATTATGATTGGACATGTCCACATATCGCTCTTCTCAAAGAATTTCTAACATCGTTTTGTTTGATTTATTTACTACTTCATTTATCCAATCGATCATTTAAACCAGCAATTTTTTGATGCTAATAAATGATATCAATTACTTCTGTAATATACAAATATTGTCATTTATAATGGAAAATATTCGAAAAGAAAGTGATAACAAGTCGCTAGTCCAAACTTGATTTTTGATGTTCAATGAACATAAATTAATTGATGTTTTCAACAGAATTGAAATTGTTGATCGCTCTCATGATCTTCTTGATTGCTTTCGATTTATCGAATTCACTAAACTGATGATTGTATTGATATCCTGAAGTTGTTGGTGACTTTCCCAATTGCAAATTTTATGCTTCCTCTAAATAATACACTTATCTACTACCATATTACTTGAGTACACAGTATATGCTTTTTTCCTGTTTAAAAATACATCCATATAACGATGTATGAAAATATAAAGGTATATGTTATAAATTTGTCAATGTTATCAGCAAATTTTAATAAAGTAATTAAACTGAATGAAATGAAGGTGGAAATTGAAAGAAACGAAAAGAGGAAGGCAGTTTATCTCTAAGAAGGAATCAATTCCTCTAGGTTCTATGAAAATTGTTTCTCCACTAATATTTTGAAAATTAAACGAATTTATGATAAAATCTATATTTTGTCTATAATTTTTTTGTACTACAATGCCTACTTCGACTATTTTTCCAAACATGAATAAAAGGTACTTTCAAAGCACACCCCGCAGCACCTCAATATCTTTATATGACCTTATTTATTATGTATCTTAAAAAAGATAGTAAACAGTTCAATTGTTAACCCAAAACTTTACCCGTCTAGTCACTGACAACAATTACTTTTAGTTAATTCTACCAACTGTACAGAGTCTTCATTAAAAAAATATAATAAAATTACTGGACCTATACCATCCATTTCACATCATTTGATGGGATGAAAGAAGTTACAAAAAGCTCTAAGTGATAGAAGCCCTGAAAGCATGTTTCCAAATTTCAGATTAAAAATCTAAATCTAAGATCTTATAACTTAATGAATTCAACATTATGCATTGTACAAGGCGACAAACTGATGTCGAAACAACACCAATATGCGATATAAAACCAGTGCCGTTACAATTCCAAAGATTCTTTCTTGTACCAAATTTGAGAATGGTAACTTCTCGCTACCATACGAAACTTTTTGCTTTTTATCACCAATGAATTTTCCTCACATAACCAAATTTTATCAACAATGAATAATCGAAGTTTATCATTTTAACAGCAGAGTAACAAATACTACCAAGAAAACAGTGCTGCATTCCGCATTAGATATTTCTATTTTTTTTAAATGTCCTGAGAACAATTCCGATGTTAGAATAATTTCAATTGCTAACCGAAATACAAAATTTGTGAATGACCATATAACGCAATTTTTTGCTAAATGCATAAAAGATAGAAGTTACAAGCATGTTATGAAAGAAATTACAAAAAGCTCTAAGAGATAGAAGCCCTGAAAACATGTTTCCAAATTTCAAATTAGAAATTTAAATCTAAGATCTTATAACTTAATGAATTTAACATTATGCATTGTATAACAGATTAAACATTATTTCTCATATTGACTGTTTGTTAGGTTATTTACTATGATAGTAAATCCGATAATTTAATTTTAACAGTATTAAGTTCAATATTTGGAAAACAGTCCTTTCATATTGTTGATGTAATTTGAGTGAAGAAAGATTAAAAATCTCTAAATTTTTGAAAAGTTAAAAGAATAAATCATTTAAATTTGTCACTGCAAATGAATAAACTAAAACAATCCAAGATAAATTATTGCACAATCAGCATTGCTTACCAGTATCATAATTGTTGAGGTAACAAAAAACATGAACGGATAAATTTTTGAGCCAAATATGGCATAGGTGCAAGTGAATATGATGGTCCAGAGAAGATTTCCAAATTGGATAAAGTTTCTATACGAACTTTGTTACTTTCAACTTCTTTCTTGCCAACAGTTAATAAATTTGAAAATGGAGTCTTCTTCAACTCTGTATTCCTTGTATATAATTGCTTTCGTGCTTCTTCTAGTAATTCCGACCTTGCAATCACTCCATAGCCCTAAAATGATTTTTTTTTTGAGGAAAAAGGAAGCGATCATAAAGTTGTTACAAAAAATTTGAAAGGCAAAGTCTCTAACATTGCACATAGCTCACAGAATAGGAGGTAAAAACATAATATTTCTTGGTTGGTCACAATAACTTGCAGAATCGGAACAGATTAGGTTACGTGGTACGAACAACATTGCTGATTTCAATATACTTTTTTAAAAAATATAAAGCAAACTTTTTCATAAGCGGCAATCACTGTAAACATTCGGCCCTCTCCAATAGCAATAACACTTTCTGGAATTGAATTTAACTTCCTCTCGCACAATAAGGTACCGGAAGAGCTATCGATCACAAAAACAACTGCAAAAAATTTCGCGTTTATTACAACAACACAAATTTTCGCTATGCATTATTCAGCATGGTAGTTTTTGATGTCACTGTTTGGGCTCTGCACATATATTAAAACTTCAATAATAATTTTAAACCAGTTAGAAAATTTTTTTCAACAGGAGAAACTCGAACCATTTTTTTTATATACAACCGTAAATTGTGATGTTACAGCGAGTCTCAAGTCCGGTTCACAAACGATCCATAATGGTGCAAGCGTGTATACATTGAAAGCATAAATACAACTCTTGGATGATATGATAAGTAAGTTTGCATTACTAGGAGGACCCCATTCCACTGCCGTAAGTTTATCGTTGCTCTGATGGACGTAAACTACCCGTGCAGATTTTCCTTGTTCCACGCTCCACAGTGCAACAACTCCACCGGCCTTCTGACTAATCTGGAAATGAAGTGGTTAGTAAATTTAAAAATCAAAATTCAATTTTACATTGGAATCCAATCTACTACAAAATTTTATAGGTTTCGAGTTTAAAAGAAAAAAAAGAAACATCATGAATCGCAGCAAAATGGGATTTTTGTATCCTTGATATATACAAAATAGGAACATCCATCCAGTGAATTTCGCTGGACTTATACCACTTTTTCTCATCACTTTTCACTCTTTCCCATGTACACAAAACTCCCTGAAATAATTAGCAAGCATATAATTAATAAAGTAATCACCTCTAGTTGACAAAGAAAAAGAACTGTAGTGAACAAATATTTTCTTCACAGCGCTTACTTTTATTTATTAGAAACTGGAACACTAAAAAAAATTCTGAAATAATTAACCTTATTGTCAACAGTAATGAACATGTCGCGATCAAGACAGGCTCGAATAAATTTGACAACTCCATCAACATATAATTCGCAATATTCTAAAGCAAATGAACCCAAATCTTTATTTCGACGCCAAAATTGCAATCGATTCTGAAATTTTTGCTATCAAATATTTTGATGAAAGATGAACATATCTAATTTTTAATTTAGTGAATGAATTTTATTTTGGTCTTTAAATTAACAATTCAACGTCTGGTCAATAAGCAATATTCTAATAGTACAGAAAACTTACATTTGGTATATCAAAACCGACATTACAATCAGCAGTTATTACCATTGTACGTGATAATGCAACTTCACAAATGTCCATGTAACCTGTTGTATCAGAAAATATATTTTCTCCTTCTACCGGATTCTCTCTAGATACATCAGCCTATAAAATGAAGCAGTAATGATTTTTAATCATTTACATCTCTTTTTGATATTTTGTTCCAACAGAAGAGGGCTGCAAAGAAATGATTCATCTGATGGCCAATGTCCGGCATACAGTTGCATCATTGAATATTAGGGCAGTTTTGGAGCTTTACAATAAATTATCAATGAAATTAATAAAAATACCAACCAATGTTTACAAACTTCGGAGCAATGAACTACTGGAACAATCTATATTGCTTATAAATCAATAATATCGCGAGAGGAAGATTATTTAGATAATTTATCTAAATAATCCATCTGATAAAAATGATAAAAAATATACTGCATGTTAATATCTAAAAGCTGTTTAGATGGAAGTTACAATGAAATACCGTCGCGATAGAGATCATTGTAGATGGTACAATCCACTGCATAAAACCAGGACGTGCACTGTGTACAACATAATTTGCATAAAGGGGATCCTCAGTGAGGGAAAACAGCGATTTTTTCGGAGAACAGAGAATTGATTCCATTGAGGAAAGAACATTAAGTGTTGAATTGAGAATGAAATGTGCGGAGTTGTCAGCCAGTACAACGGCTATAATAGAATCATCTTCAGAAAGATTAAGTCTTCGAACTGGTGCTTGCAATCTTGGTAACAACTGCGGCTTAGATATCGACTTTAATTCTGAGAGTGCAAATTTCGCCAAAACACCTTCATCACCAGCAGAAAATAAAGTATTAGATTCAGTTAAAGCTAAGCATGGAGCCCATTTATGCCAATGTAATGATTGACTGAACGTATGGATGCCTTTTCGACTCACGTTATTCCTGAAAAATAATTGTTAATAGTTCAGTTTATTTAAGTAAAACTTTATGAAGAATTTCACTCAAAGATTAGAAATACTCAGAAATGATGTGCTATTCTATTCAAAAAAATTGATTGAAACCCATTACTTATGAAATAAATTTCAGCTAAAATCAAGTGCTAAAGCACAATGCCATAGAAAAACGTGCTGCACATTCGATGATATATTCTTGAGGCTTTTATTCCTAAATGGAATTAAAAAAGAAATCATTAGCGAAATTTTGTATTTCAATTTTTATATTTCATGACTTTTATATCGTTATATTTCATGATCTCCATTTGACGAACCATATAAAAACACGGCCAAATGATATTGAGGCTGCCACTGTGTCCCCAAGTGCTGTAATACTTATAAATTCCAGTAATGACGAATCCATAAAATCCGCTTTTCCAATATATTTGAATCGTTTAGCTCCAGTTTCACCAAAGGTGTAAAGATATACAAAGAGTTTCTCGCAACACACAAAGTAATCATCCTGAAACAGCACAGATTATATTTCGCCGGAATTTTCATTATTTTTGTACCATTTCTATAAAATTTTCATGAGAGATATAGGTAATCTTCAAATTATACAGAAAGAATAATCGCAGTTAAGTTTCTTACAGTAACAGCAAACTGAGAAGATCCAATATTATGGCGCCCAGTTCGTAGAATTTCTTGATTTTGCAGAACTTCATTTCCGTTAATCTTTGTAATAATCAATTCCTTGCTCTCACTTTTAGTTACCACCTGGAATAATGAGCAAATTGAAAAATAAATTTGCCTGATGATTAAGTTTTTTAATAGAACTAACCAAAGTTGTTTCACATGAATGCCAAACATTAAGAGGTGTACAATTCAGTTCGCGACAACGCAGAATAGTCCACGTATCAGTGCTCCAGATATATTCTGTACCATCAATGGTATAAGTTACTGCCTAAAATACTTTTTATGCATTGGGAATGGTTAAGACTAATATCTCACTACAATGCCAATACAATTCCAATATGTGAACAAATAAAACTATGTGTTAACAATGCAATTCGAGATCTGAATTTTGTAAGCACAGTGAATTACACTAACTTGGTTGCTCAATTTACAAATTTCGAAACTTACTTTGCCCGGAAATGCATAATAAAGGCTGATAATCTTTGCAGGATGAGTCAGAAGTTGCATACGACGACCACTTTTTACCTCGACAACTAATACATCTTTATTAGAAACGATGAATGCTTGCCTGCAACGAAAATCAATGATAGAAATACCACACTGTTTTCTATCGCACGTTGTTGACATGAGGTTACCAAATTTTTTGATTTTTTTGCGAAAACCACCATACCTTTTGTAATAAATAAAATATTACGCAATAAAAAACCTTAGAAATGAAAAATAGAAGACATTGATCAAGTGATATTTAATACGTGAGTGATAAAAAATCAGAACATTTCTAAGGGATAAATAAAATGTCTCTTCAGGAATGAAATCCAACTCTTCATTACCTGTTATCAGAACTGAATTTTACGGCGGCTTCAGCAATATCAAACCCAGTTCTTCTCGACTCTTCCCAACTGTTCCAATCCATTTCACCTGTAATAAAAATGTTTTTATTAATACTTCGATGATTTGTAACTGCTAGAACACATACAGATACGTACAGATCTCATGTACGTAATGAGATTTGATGCTCACTATATATAGATCAGGCGTTCAGACATGAAGCACCTCAATCGTTCAGTAAAATAACCAACGCTATTAACTCTACCCAATTATCGGAAGAGAATCTGGAAATGAAAGCATGAGCAAAGAATGTTGGTATACCCAACCGTGAAGTACCACACGCACGAATTGACTGATGATCCTAGTTAACTAATCAGTTCACTCTAATGACGCTAGTCAATAGAAGACTGGCCTTTGTCCTTTCTCTTTCCCTCTCCTTCTCTTTCCTTCTTTTTTCTCTCAGTTCTTTATTTCGTTTGTTTGTAAATGTAGACGACAATAAAGTACAATAATTAATTGAACAGGCAGTACAATAACAAGTACAATAATTGAACAGGCAGATAAAATGACGGAGGGAATCGTAACAGGAGAAAGTGATTTTGATGTCAATTTGATTACGGAATTATTTGAGAACTCACTTGTGGGTGACAATGACGTTAGCCTGCCGTTATACATTGACGCATATCGACAAATTAACAAGTAAAGCACTTTTCCCAGTGTTTTGATTTGAAATTCTTGTTTTGACTAATCAGTTTGCATTGCTTAACTTGTTTTAGAAGATAGTTAACACTAGATAAAAATGAAATTGGAGATTTAGTGCTTCATTGACTGAAACTACTCCAAAATTACCAGTTAATTTAATCGTAGACAAAAAAAAAACTTAGAATTGAGAATTAAAGAATGGTTATTGTGGATCAATTAATTCGAAAAGCTTTCATGTTGTACTAATCCATTTGACGTTCAAACATTGTAATAATGTTGATCTATAAGAACATACATCCATCTTTCCACAAACATTGAGTTAAATAAGGATGAATACGAGTTGCAAGTTTATTAATATATCATAGATATTGTCTATTTTTTGTAGTTTGATATTGAATTAGTTTGAGCTTCTCGCTTTAGCTGGCAGAACTTTTGACAGTGAATCTAATGATCTTAACTTCCTATTATGCACAGCAGCTTTTAATCTGCGAATGACCTTTGTGGTTTAGACATTCCAGTTTCTAATTGTGTGGCAGGACAGTTTCCTAGAGACCTTATTTTTTTGTGTTCCCGACAATAACTAAGAATTGAACGATAAGGTCCTATAAACGTAATCTTTGTAAATCGACCAGTAAGGACTCCTTCATTTGTTTATAAACAAACTATTAAAATTTTTATTTCAATAATATATATGTGCGTGTTTCAGGTCATCCCTAATTCCCGGAAAAGAAATTTTCCATTAATAAACTCCAATCTTTCAAAGCAGTTTTTGTTCCAGATTTTTCCCACTCCTCAGTAAAGGATTTTCTTTTGTTGAGAAAGATTTATTGGAAAAAGAAAAAATCCTGCATGAGTTACATGCAGCCGATCCGGCTCACTATGACACTGTAAATAGCATGGTATCTTGGGAATGTCGCTCGGGTGCACCATCTGAAAAAGTAACTACGTTGGTTATTCATAAAACCTAAAGAAAATCTTGCAAGATAGGAGTTTTACTTCTTACTCACGCTCTACATCGTATCTCGTAAAATTTGGATTTTTTATTGCTACATTGAAGGGTTCAAGGACATTACTACGATTGCATAGAGCTCTATTATTTATCGTTGATTTCTTGAAAAATTTGAAAGATTCCCGTGAAGGAGATCAGGTATGTTAAGGTTTTTCAAGCAAGAATCCTAAATATATTCCATTAGCAGACATATCCGAAGTTATCGTAGAGTATATAACCGTGGAAGTATTTGATTAATCCATATGGTATCCCGAATTAATATGAGTAGCTTCTATTCAGAAGAATACAGTGGAATTTAGTTTATTGCGCCTTCGTCGGAAACTCCATAAACTTAGAGTTAAATTATTTTCTGAATAATTTCAGATTTCAGCATTATGCCAGGAAAGTTATGATAGCACGCTATCGAAACATCATAGTTGGATTGTTAGGAAGCTTGTTGGCGTAGCGATCCATTTCCTTTCATCTCGGGATTATTTGTTGAATGTGCTTGTAAATGAGAGGAGTCCGCAATATGAGCATGAAGTTAAGCAGGCAATTACTAAGCTTATTGATGTTACAGAAAAAGTTTTCCATCGCTTACAACAAATCTATGAGAGTAAAAACATTTTGAATCTCCCCTAAAGTGCGTTAGTTTCAAAAGCTAAAGCGAAATGATTGCATAATATTAAAATAAGGAATGTTCCTCAAAAATCATCTATCTGTCATTTCCAAAGTGAACCTTCTGTTTATATTTTTTCACGCATTTATGGATCTTTACTTATTGTAAAACATTAGTGATCGTTTTTGTAATGTATGTTAAGGTTTTGCTTTGTATGGATTTTTATCATTCAACTTTTTAAGTCAATTGATCTATCAATTTAAGTCAATTAACAATAAAACAACTTTTTTCAGTTAGTTATCTCAACAGTTCCTCTTTCGAGGCGAAATTCAACTCATACAAATTTATTGTTTGTTTTTTTATTATAATTTTTTTCCCAAAGCTTTCCAGAATCCAGAATTGAAATACGAAGTCTCCTGTCACTAAGCATTTTTAGTGATACAGTTTTAGTCTCTTTTAACGTTTAGAAGATTCTTGACGAATTCTATTCATATTCTTGACCTCTCCGAGACATTCTACTTCACACTTATTACATTATGGGGAACTTGACTTCTCCATGAAACATTTAAATGAAGCTCATGGGGCAGAATCTACATAAGCCTCGTCGCCCTCTTACTTTCAATACACTAACATTTCCTTTGAATGACTCTTTTACAACAAATTTTGAAATGGCCTTTGTGCTGAATTTGAAAACATCATTAACACTGTTGGGATAGAGGTGCTCTTATAACTGCACTTTTATTTTAGCAACAAAAAAGAGGTGACCAAATATTTAGAGCATTAAATTGGATTTTTTGACGAAAAAAAGGATGTCCGCCCCCTATCCCTATTTTAGGACCATTCACTGGAAATCATCAGCAACCTGTTAATTTCAGCAATAAAAAGTCTCGCAAATGAAGGAGAAAATAGTATTATGCTTCTTATACAGTATCATGTTTTCTCCCAACGTTTTTATTTGTCAAAACATGTATTTATATTATAAATATTTCATTGACTTCAGCATTTTTGTGGTCTTTGTAAAAGCATAAGCAATTGAGCGTGTGATACCTGCAGAAAATGCATTTTTTGCAGTCTGTTGCAAAGCAGATCTTCGGACAATATCTTCAATGGCCGCAGCAACAGGTTTCGGTCCATTCAGTTGTCGTGCCAGTAAAGCAGCAATCTCCTCTTCAACCATAATGCTTAGGAGTTTTGAGTTTTTTGTCTACTTTACAATAGCAAGTATAAATGACGTTTTAAAAAGTGTACCTATATCGTTTTGCATTCCGTTCCTGCCGTTAATTCTGCGTTGTAAATTCCAAAGTACGTTAAAGGGTAATTCCATAATTCGTTTATAAAATACGGAACTACGTCTGTCCTAAAAAAAATTAATACTACACAATATGGGATACAATACGGGATAGAAACAACGCTTTTTTTAATTCTAAGCCTGTCAGTTATTTCATCTTATTTTTCAAAAGGTTTATAGTGGTCGACAGTTTGCCATTAATTGAATGAAATTTCGTAACACATGACATTATTCTGAAAAAAACATGATTACTTGTTCGACGGTGCAGCCTTGAATGGAAATATATTTGTCAGCTTCCAAGAGTGGCGCATAGATCTGATTAAGCTGAGTCTTACTTCCCTCAGCAATTCTTCTTATTTTATTTTTGTCTTCACCAAATGACATTCGAAAATCACCACGATATGAAAGCGATATGAGCTCATTATAAAATTGTGAAAGTGAGAATTTATCCGGCAAAAGTAACAATGTCGCCTGAAAATTGTGAAAGTGTACATTTGTTCGGCAAAAACAATCACGATGCCTCAAAGTCTATATCAACTTATGCTTTCAAGAAAATTAAAGTTCCGCAGAAAAGTTAGTGAAGGTTCGACTACCTGTAAAGCACTAGAACGGTTCTTTTTCATAGCGGAAGTTATCCTCGATGAAGGACTGACGATATCAACAACATGTTTCTGTAATCTTCCAGCCAAATACATCCATCTCCATTCGATTAGATCCAGCAACAAATCATCGGCATCAATCACAGAATACTTAATAAATTGATCCTGAAAAGGAGCTTCAATTTATTACATACGTGACCAGGTCAGTAATTTTTTCAAACTTCTAGATGAGATTCTTTGATTTTGACTTCTGAGTTTCTCATAGAAACTTAAGATGTTAGTTATCAGATGCAAAAATTTGCACCATCATAACCAGTCAAAGCGTTGTCAAAAATTTCAAAAAAATTAGGATTTAAACCATACTTTGTACGAAACTCGAGTGTTACAATAGACCCGAGCGGCATAGCTCCTTTGCACTTGTGCAATCTTTTGATAACCCAGAAAACGTAACGATGAGTAGTGCATCGGATTCATGTTCAAATTCTGCTTATGAAATTGATTTGAATCTCGCGTTGCAATAATGAAATCGATCATTTCGTCGAATGTCCCACCGCTCTCCTGCGGTACCGCACCCGAACCATAGGCGCATGCATATTCAACAGTTTCCAGTGGCAAAATATCCAGAAGATATTTTAGATTCCGATCGTCTGACGAATCATAAAACCCTCCCATCTTCTGATAGTTCTTTGATGTTTTAACACAATCCTGATAACGAATTGTTTTCTTCTGAGCTTAATCACTACCTATAAATGATACGAGCAAGATACCCAGTATTTTTCCTATACAAATCCTTTACAAGCCTAACATGAATCACGCAAAGCACGTCTTCTAAAAACTCTGAGGAAAATACTATTTTTCGAAACTTCTCTCTTTATTCAAGACCACCTTAAGGTTACTAACAGAATCTTTGAAATTCATGTCCCCAAATCGAGGTCATCTTACTCGTCTTTGTTCTGGTTATTCCGCAAAACAAAAATTGTAAAAATCCACCCCACATCTTCTGCTACATTTTTTAGATTTGTTACCTATCAATTTATATTGAAGGTCCGTTAAAAGCTTATAGATTTCAGTGAAATTCGTATTTAACTCCTCGCATTTCTTTTAGAAAAAAAGTATGCAGTACATATTTTGATTTTAAATGTAAGCGACAAGGAAATTTCTATATAAAACTATTTGTATTTCTTATAAAGTTACAACACCACTCCAAATGAATCCGCTCCAAGCATTACAATAAATGGAATTGTATGTCAGTGGATAGAAAGTCATTTACAAAAACGAAGCCATGCCAAAATCTGAAATAATATACCAAAATGTCTAGCAAACCAAATTAAAATAAGACCACATGCTAAGTAAACGGTTGGTACAAACATGGTTTACAAAACGTACGAACAACAGAACCAGAAAATTATGCTGTTTCTATTAACTTACTATTCTTTTGAAGCGCGTCATTTTTAGAATAAACATTTCACCCACGAAAATTATAAATCATGATCTCAATTTTCAATCTTCTACCCAATAAGCATATACATCAGTCCCGAAGTAATAAGCATATTATACAAAGAAAAGCAAAATCAAAACAGAAATTTTTATATATGAGAGTAGAAATCGAAATTGTCATTTACCAATCAGAATACCTGAGAATGTACCGCAATATTAACTTACTAATCATAAGAAATGTCTCACCATGCAAACCAGAACACTCTCAAATTACTGCCAGGTATTTAAACCTAAGCTGAGAATCAAAAAAATGTGCTACATATTGTAAACCATTGCAAACACTCCTTGAGGGTCAATGCAAGATGGATATGAATGAGGATGAAGAGGACTGAAGCCCAGATACTTGAAGCAGGACACGACCTGAAATAATCGAGATTAAAGAAACAGAAAAAGTTAACCTAACATTAGAAAGTATTACATTCGATAATATTATATTTCGATATTTCTTTAGAGCAGGGTAAAGTGTAGCGATTCTTATATGATTATAATTCAAAAACCATTAACATCTGAATAATGTACTGAAATGATTAACTGAGTCCAGATAATTTCTTCACAAAAAGGTGTTTACTATTCATCTGCCATCTGTTATGAACAACAAAGGAATCTCAATAAAACATTCTAACAAAAGCAATCCAATCAAAATGTACCATTCCATCAACACTGCTTTTGTTTAGGCATAGCAAAATACGTCTAACTGGCAAATTGTCTTCACAAAATTCTAGCAACGAGACAAATGCACCCTTCGATAAATTCCATGTGCGCTGGTCAAAAGGTAAAAATATTGCTAACGCACCGTCATCTACCAAATGACAACACCAATCCGATGAAACTTCTGGAAATATCGCAACTAACCAGTTACATCTTTTAGAGTTTTTGGTTTTCACACCTGATTCATAATCTTCCGTATCCCACAATGAAATTTCCTTATTAACTCTTTTCTGTCCAAGTAAGTTAACATAATGGTGTACATCAGTCACTTGAAATCTTACTCTGTAAAAATGTTGCAAAAGAACGATTTAAAGGACCAAGTTTCGAAAAAGTTTTAACATAAAACTTCGATGGTAAATAAAAAGCAAAGAACTACCATTAACAAAACTTTCCAAAGAGTGAATATGTTCGTTATTAAATAAACCACCAGTAGGGGCGTCAGGAATAACACTCGAGGCCCACGTGCCCACGTTTACAGCTGAAAACAAAAAAAGTATTACTTGGTAACTAGAAACATTGGAAGATGCCAGTATCTTCTGTGATCACAATATGAAAAATAATAAATACGAGAGCTTACATTGGATGAGAGAATTTTGAATTCGCTCTAAATTCTGAGAAATAACTAACAATTTCTGGGCGACCATACATGATCATTAGTTTAATTAAATCCTCAAATGGTCTCGAGCTGCTGTATAGATCCTATTTAATATCACTGTTTGTATGTCGCCCACATTTCTTGCAATCTATGAAGTCACAAAGTTCTGGACGATCATTCAGACGTGAGAAAAATTACAGCTATGCAGAACGTAATTTCATATGATTGAAAGAAGCGACTATCCTATCTCCTTCATCTCCTTGCTTTATTTCCTCTTCCATAAATGCAAATCTTTTAAAGAACTATTTTGTTTCATAAGAACAAAACAGTATAGCAATGCATTAGTATGGGGCGTAGTATGGGTATGTCGGTTAACTAAAGAGTCACCTCTTATGCTGTCACTTCCTACTTTTATCTGAATTACCTTCATTTAAATTTTGAGATCTTCCTTCAACCTTTTTAAGAATTTCTGCAATTCAACGAATGAAGCGAAACTTACTTCCCGCAGAGGAAACCAATACAACTGCTAACAGCTAACTCTGACATGTCGCCACGTTTTATAGATTTGATCAATGCCTGAAACAATAACAGTACATCACACTATGTATGTCACGCCATCACGTACGCCACACCCTCAACCACACCACATCATCATCTACGCCACGGCTCCATCCACCTACCCTCCCACTTTCCTCCTCCATGAATGCATCTCGAACACATTTTGCCTCACAGTCCTTTTATAACAGACGTAGCCGATCCTCTGATTCGCTGACACAAAATATTTTTGACCATCTACTTGTCTAACTTATCCAGTGCAATAGTCTAGATCGAAATTTCTTTCTTTCTCTTACCGTTTTAGCCATTGACAGATAAAACTTTGGAATGGGTCTACCGTAATTTTTCCGCTAATTTAAAATTTGGAATTATAGGTATGGCCTATCATTTGATGATAGAAGTGTTGTTTAGGAGGCATTTTCGTAGTAGTAATTGTAAGGAATGAGGAATTGTTTGGTGCAGTACGGCTATTTAATGCGATGTGATATGATAACTGTATAATCACGGTTCATCCGAACGCGATGTGGTTCGGCAAAACGTGATGACCAAATGACTTCAGCGAAATATGGCGACTGAGTGACCTGTAGTTTAGCGAGATGTGGTACTGAATGAACTGTGGTTCATCGAGATGCAGCAAATGAGTGACCTGCAGTTTAGTGCGATGTGGAGAATTGAGTGCCCGTAGTTAGGCTTTGGTGAGATATATCGCAAATTTTTTTACAAATTTTATTAATTATAGAGAAAAACGGTGGATTATGAGTTCCCGTAATTCCGAGTAAGCACTTTTGGGAGAACCTCGCTCGCTTTCTTGGCATATACCTTTCTGACAGCAGCCTATTTTCATTTAATATTTGTAGTACCTTGAATCATTTTTCATTTCAACTTCATTACACTACTTTTAATAAGGTCCCACAAGAGATAAAAGTGCTGCACAGGAGAGTGTAGCTTTGTCGCACCTTCTATAGCCCCCACAATAGTGCTGAACAGCTCACTTGAGACTGCTCATTTTCTACAGAACGCTAATTTTCTTCAATCCTAAAAATCCGGTGGCTTTTTTATTATCAAAAATGGTTAGAATTGTGAACGTAACACTGTGCTTAACAGGAGTTTTTATCGGTAAGTAGGACAATTTGAAGGCTCGCGGATACTAACTGACCTTGTGCTTCAAAGGTCGAAGGTGAAAATTTACTTCTTTTTCTAATTAACTTGGGCACACTGATTGAACAAATTCATTCGAATGATGTTCTTTGTTTTTCTGGGGTTTTTCAGTTTTAAAAGTCCTTCATTTCTTTCTAGGAAAATATTCCTTGTATTGTCAGACGACATTAAAGGTCAAAGAGATAGTAGCACTGTTGAAGTATGAATATATGATGAATTTTTCGCATAACAAAATGAGAAATAACTAGAAGATGTATGCTAGTTGTCTTTGGCTTGGCCAGTTGGACTTTGATCCAGTGCATGACTGATACTTGAAACACAAGATTAGATTTGTTAATATCAGACTGTTAAGCTGCGATTTATTTGAACTATCTACTTTGTATTGCATATATGTTTGTTTACTATTTCTCATTCACTCTTATCAGTTGTGCACTATTTATGCACTGCTTGTTATTTCTTCCTTTGCAGGTAAAAGGTTATCACAAGCTTTGGGTCGACCGCAGATCTTGTGCTTGACTTTATTTATTTCTCACAGTAAGTTAAAAGCCATTCTAAAATAACAAAACTTTCCTACTTAATAGTGCCAACAAGCGTATTGCATGATTTTCACGTCACATTTCGTTGGTTTAATAAATCCATATTGACTAATTACTTGATCAGACCAGAATCCTCTAGTTGAATGAATTTGGATTTTAATATGAATTAGATATTTTAATTAATTTGTTACAGAAAAAAATAGCAAGACCGGATCTAGTGGTTGTATATGATTGCTGTTGCTTCTGTACCAATATGCGTAGAGTTACACCTTCTGCTAATGTAGATCCTACGCGCAGTAAAGAAATTGAGGTTAATTCTTTGATTATTGTTCGTATTTCATTGATGAAATTCACACTCTACTTTGTTATTGAATTTTTCGTCTTGATACATATGGTGATTTATATCATCATAGTTTCAAATAAATTTGATTATCTTTTTTAGAATATTATACATTGCTCCCTTCAACACTTTGAGTACGATGACGCGATAATGCTCGCCGAAGTGTATTATGAAACAGGTAGCTTTTCTTTTTTGAATTGCTCAAACATAGTACTAGTCTTATTCCCAAAAAATATGAAAATAAAACTTTTCTGGCGGAAGTTGCAGTGATTGCACAAAATCTTGAGAAATTTTGAGCAAGTCTTTGTTGAAACATATTGTTTGCTGCTCAAATACACATTGAATGGGCCAGTCATTACTAAAAAATGGAATTTACATCAGATAAATACATTCTAATCTTTCAGTGAATACCAGTGATTCGTTGTATTTATACGCTTACTGTTTGACTCGAGCTGAACGTATGGAGGCAGCATATAATTTATTAAAGCTCAAATTCCTTTCATCTCCTGAAATTCGTTATTTGTTTGCACATTGCTGTTATCATCTAGAAAAGTATGGAATTTGCTGTTTTTGTTGAATTGTAATGAAATGCATTCTTTTGCATTCTTTTTATCAAATGTTTACAAACAAAATGAATTTTTGCATGGAGCTGTAGAGGCTTCATGTTTCATATAGTTTCATATATTTCATTTCATATAGTCAATAATAGTAAGAAATATGTAAAAGCGGTTGCTTGGGCCAGAATCGCTTTTAAGACTTCGGGACACTTTGTTCCAATGATATCAGTTGGAGAGTTTCAAGCTCCGAACAGATAGCATGTGCAGTTTAAAATATTGCAAGACATGTAGCAGATTGATGATCTGCACTAGAAATCTAATTCGAATATAATTTATTGCATATGAAGAATATGTTCATAAATCTTTTGGCGGCATTGAATACTTATACGCTAACAAACTCTTTAAATATTCTCAGTAAATTTCTATTTTGTAAGCATTCAGCCAATGTGTGTAATTTTATAAATAAATAAAATATAGTGCTAGCTGTTCGAAATATTTATGCACTTACACATAAGTTGTTTCATGTTAACTTCGAAATATAAATGTTTTTTCAGATATCAAGAAGCAGAAATGGCTTTGCGTATGCATGATCAGCCTAAATTAGATGACTGTTTCTCCAAAACTTCTGTAGAATCGTTTGCCCATAGTCTGCTCAGCAGAGTTTTCATGTTAGTTGCAAATACTTTTTTATGAAAAAAAATGTGACCATAGTTACTTAAATGATAAATATTTTTCATGGAAATGTGGAGATGGAAGAGAAAATTTTTTATGTTACAGCTCTTTAAACAATACTACGGAAATTAGAATGAACCAGATATGATTTACGGATTATTTCAGAGAAACTGGTCGACCCGATGAAGCAGCTGATGAAGGTAAGTTGGCGCTAAAGCAAAATGTATTTTCGTGGACAAGTTTGAAAACGCTATGTAATTTGGGCGTTGGAAATCCAGAAAATATCTACACGAATTTATTGACATGTGTAAATGAAGCACGTTCAGCAGATAAACCAAAAACATCTAAAAGGTATATTTTAAATTTGATAAGTGATGCCAGATGCACTTCATTAGTATTTTATCAATCTAGAACCATTGTTGTTTCTTTTTCTTTAAAGAAATGCTCAGAAACTGAAATGGAACTTAAGAGCCCGTCATCTCACACAAATGTTTAAAACATTGTGTTGACTTCAAAAAATATTGCTAAGTTTGCTTTATTTATCTTGCTCGAGCTACTTCTTTCCGGAGCTCAGATATCCGTACTTTTGTCTAACTTTTGCATTACTATTCAGAATATATTTAATACATGTTTTAATGTAAATCACAAGTTATCGAGGAACAGAAATCGTCAGTCAACCTTGTATCTTATGAAGGAATTGCACTTCTCATCGTGTTATAAGAAATCTGTGAAATCATTGTATTGATTATGAACTTCTAGCGCGGGTATGGCGACGAGAAGCGCTGAGAAATTGGCAAAAAATACGGAGAAAAGGACGCCAAGTGGTAGTAAAGAAATTGAGCAAAAAATAACTTGTTTTGCACCAAAAAAAAGTAAAACGGTAAATTTTTATTGAACTATTCTAATTATGCATAATTATTTTTTTTAAGAATCGAAATTCTTCAAAATTATTTTCTAATTTAAATTTTCAGAGCATAGTAACCAAGCGAAATACAGAGCTAGGTATCGTCAGAAGACGACTGGAGGAAGGTATGGAAACAAGACGCAGCGTGCGCTCATATGGAGTTTCACAGGACAGCGAAAATCAAACTTTTGCGAAGGATCTGAGAACTTCTACACGTTCTCGTGTTGCAGGTCTCTCTGCAAGTGGAACGCCGCGTAGTTTGCAAGATAAGCAATTGCGGTAAAAAAACTTTCGATAAATATTATTCCTAAGAAAATGCATCTGTTTCGATTGTTAAATTTCTTCCGGATATTTCGTATTATAAATATAAACATAAATATATAAATATAAATATTAAATACAAAATGAATGAAGGCGACGAACTTCATGCACTCGTAATTTTCAGCTCAGTGAATCGCATTAACGAAATGGAATTATCAAATACGCCACCACCATTATCTTCAATTCATAAACTAATAGAATCAAATGATGACCTTCCAGACACACGACCTAAATTGCAAGATGAGTCTGCTCACCAAGCGCAAAAAAGCTCATTATGTCGCACACGTTCAGGCTCTCAACCTTGTATTATTCCCCTTTCTTCACACGACCAAAATACTGTACAGTTTAAACAGGAGGTTGGCATTTTTTCATTTTTTCCTTTAGACTTTGCGAATATATTAGGAAATTAATCACTGATATCTACATTGCTTCTCATAAATGATGTTCCTTTAACCAATTTGCAGGATGAATGCTTTTCTAGATATTTAGTTTTATTCCTCGTTTTCATTTTCAGTTTTGATATCCTTTTCTTTTCTCCAGCTACAAACTTTTCTGCACATTCGTTTTTTAAATAATCATACCATTTAAGTCGAATCGATAACTTCTGTAGTATGAAGAAATGATGTTCTAATGAATTGTTTACATTAATATTTATAAAGCGACAACTGCTAAATGACAGATATAAAATAAAGCGGTTGCTTGTTTATTCTTGCATTTGTTTATCGCTTAGATTAGTTATGGATATAGTTACATCATACTTTTTGTAAATGAACTAATTCAGCAATGTAGTGAATGATAAATGGGAGTTAATATTGTATCACCATTATGGAGTCTCCATGTCCTGTTGGCATTTGATTGTGTTTGTAAAATCTTAAGTCATTATATTGACACTAGCAGTAATCACTACTATCTGATGCTTAAATAATTAAGTTCTATTTTTACAGTCCGGAATTAGTAGCGCAGCCTTTATTTTCGGAATTTTTATTCTTGGAAAGTTATTCGGAAGTGAAATTGCAAAAAATTCAGCAGCATTAGGGGACATAAATGCGTAGGAAGTTGTAATGACATTGATTATATATGGTAGAAGAATAAGTTGATTGTTATAGCCAGAATCATTAGCTGTCTCGGTTGTTTTCTCGCGTTCATCATCCAGTGTGTCGCTGACATCTTCCTGTTCACCCAAACCACCCAAGTATCGTAACAAGGAGAAATTTCGATTGGAAACATGTACTCGAATAATGAGACGTTTACAAAGTTTCCTTTCGAGGCCGCCATCAATTCAACGTCTTCAACACTGTATTGCTGGCTGGTCTGTTCTGTTTAGTAAGTTTTTTTTGAAAACATTAATTTAAGGAAAACTATTTGAAAAATGTAAAAGGACTAAAAAGGTAGGAATAAGATTGCGAAAGATATATAATGTTGAAAAAGCAATTTTCTATTTTCTATGCGGATATCAACTGCTGCTTCTTTATGCTGGCATTGTTTCTTACATTGCGGAATTGAAAAGCCCATACGTTTTGTTTTATTTTTCACAGATTTCATAGTTCCAGGAGAAAAATGTGATTCTGTATGAATTCGTGTTTGCAGCAACAGTGGTAGAACACATTAGTTGGTTAGCTATGCTTCAATGTGCTGTGGCGACGTACAGGTCAAATTCGGTAATTGGTCGCTACAACCTGATGCCTGAAAAATGCAAGAAATTTGCCTTGGCCAGAGAATTGCTGGCTCGGGCATATTTGGAAAAGCTGGATTATACAAAGGCAACAGAAATCCTGGAAGAACTTCATCGAGAATTTCCACATCGCGTTGCAGGAATGGAGGTTTGTTGTCCTCTGTTTAGAAATCATATTTTTGATGTGAATTTTTCTGATGCAGTCACTACGACTGCATGCCAAACACGCACGGTTGTGCGTGAACCTCATAAAGAAACTGTTGAGCCTCATAAAAAAACCAATGTTGGTTTTCGAATACTAGATTTGGTCTTATACAGCTTTTTTGGTTAGTAGAGTTTAATCCTTATTGGGTCAACAATGGCTCCTTACAGTTTGAAGCATTTTATGCGTTCAGTCCTGCTGTGTTCAGTTCTGCCTGATTGTTCTCATCTCTATTTTGCAATGATCTGTCTGCGTCGAATTTTATGGTAGTTAAGTGCTTAATTGTTTCATTTTTGGTTCTGTTAATTTAACTTGCATAAACTTTGAGAATAATAATATGAAATAAGAAAATAATTGCTGTACTTAATTATTAGCTGTGGAAGTGTGGTTTATTTATTTGCAGATTCTTTCAACAGCATTATGGCATGCGCAAGATGTCCGTCGATTATCGGTACTTGCCATGCAAATAACAGAGGAATGTCGCTTTTGTCCTGAGGGTTGGTGTGTAGCCGGTAATTGCTTCAGTGTGCAAAAGCAGCATGATACAGCCATTGAATGCTTCGAACGTGCCGTCACTATTAATACACGTTTTCCGTATGCTTATACGTTGTTAGGACATGAATTATTGGATTCGGATCATCAGAACAAAGCTGCAGCGGCTTTTAGGCAAGACTTTTCTAAAATTTGGTGCACTTTCAAAAAAGAGAGTTTACTTGATAACTGATATTTAGTTAACCCTTCTTAAGCGGTAGGCTACTAGATATGAGTTATAAAGTAATGTTATGAAATCGCATCATTAACGAGAAAAACATGGAACATTGAGTTTCTTGTGACTTTTGTTAGTTATTTACGACATTTATTGAACAAAGCTTTTTAATGATCAACTGAATTAATAAAATGTTTGCAACAGCTTTTAAATGAAAACCGAACTTTTTATTTGCTTCTTTATAAAGTGTTGTTATTGCCCTCTCTCATTTTACCCATCAAGATCATAGACATAAATTTTGTTATTATTACTGTTATACGGTTTTATCAAGCTTCATTTTACGTTTCCCTACAGTGTCATAAGCATTGGAAGGCGTCCATAGGCTTTCACTGTTCACATCCTCACTTCTATCAGGTACAACGTGTAATGATTATTATAGTGACATCCAGTAATAAGCTAAGAGAATATCACATTTTACAGACGTGCACTTCTACTTTGTCCAACAGATTACCGTGCGTGGTTTGGGTTGGGCTTATTGCATTTTAAAAAGGAACAAGTGAACCTTGCTCGTGTTCATTTAAGCCGAGCTGTAGCAATCAATCCGTTTAATTCGGTTCTGCTGTGTCAATTATCAGTTGTTGAACAAGCACTGCACCACAATGATACGGTAAAATATTTTGTTGGGAAGAAGTGATAAGAAATATAATTTAATTGTTCAAAATTGCTTTTCCTTGAGATTATTAAGCTTAAATTATGTAAAGCTTTTTAGAGTTGTGAGCCTTTAATGGGGAATTAAAATAGATGTGGAAATAAAAGAAAACTGGCATATGACGCCGTTTAATGCATGGTGGTATGGTAAATAAAGTTGATGAATGTTATAAATGATGAGATAAAGTATGTTGCAGGCAATGGAACTATTAGAGAACGCGTTGAAAATTTCACCAGATAATGCCGCTTGCAGATTTTATCGTGCTCGTTTGCTGTATGAAATGCATGACTATGCTCAATGTCTTGAGGAGTTAAATGATCTAAAACTTATTGCTCATGATGAAGCGCAGGTTTGTCATTTCTTTTTAAAATTTATTTTCACATTTCGATCATCCTCCTTCTCNTAAAATTATTGCGACTCTGCTCTCCACGGGGATCCATTTCGGCTGCCAAACTAAAGTTTAATAATGCTAGATGTGTGTCACCAAGCTTTTTATGCACGCGACCCAGGAGGAAAAATACCTGAAAATTTTTCGTCATAATTAACATTGATCAAACTTCAATTCAAGCATTCCCGTATCAATAAGTTTAAAAAGGATGATAATAAGGATGATAACCCATGCTTATTTATGTATTCAAATCTATAGTATTCACGTTTAAATTAGAGTAAATGTCTGAGTAAATTTCAAAGAGGATTTTCATCTTACTTTACTTTAAATTTAAACACGTTAAACACTTTCTGTCTGAAAATGTTAGTGGCATTATTCTAAAGGAGAACTAACTCTTGATAATTTAATTTATAATTTGTTTTTGATAGTTCACTATCATTGTGGGATAAAACTGAATTTTACCTAAGATTTGACAAATTCTAATTCCACTGTCAACAATAAGTAGTCAATAATGCTATCATGAACTTGTACGATTAAGAGGTGCTTCGTTTCGAGAATGATAAAAGAATTAAAAGCAGAGAAGGAGGATGATCGAAATGTGAAAATAAATTTTAAAAAGAAATGACAAACCTGCGCTTCATCATGAGCAATAAGTTTTAGATCATTTAACTCCTCAAGACATTGAGCATAGTCATGCATTTCATGCAGCAAACGAGCACGATAAAATCTGCAAGCGGCATTATCTGGTGAAATTTTCAACGCGTTCTCTAATAGTTCCATTGCCTGCAACATACTTTATCTCATCATATATAACATTCATCAAACTACTCATACTTTTTATTTAATATGCTGTCATATATTGGATGCTCAGGTAAACTATATGTATATCCCTGATAGCATACTATGTGGTATGCTGTATAGTGTGGATACTGTATCCTTTACTTTGAAATTTCGTCTTTCTTCTTATTTCTAAATCTTCCAAAAAACCTCGTGATGACGGTTGCATATCATTTGGATATCATCTGAATTCTTCAGCTTGTACAACAAAAGCATCCTTTCAAACTGAAACTTTGCGACAATCTTCAAGTGTCCCTTCAGTCCCCTCTCATTTTCATGCATTTTTTTGACCCTGCATATATTAACTTTGCGAGGTTATCTTGATAACTGGCACTGGCAATTCTAAAAATTTTACTAGCGTGACCAACAAAATTTACCTTGAATGGTTACAATTTTTCTATCAATTGCTTTAATTAATAATTCACAAAGGGCAAATATTCATTCCTATTGTCATTAAAGCATATTAAAATATCACAATACAACCCTCCGAGAAAGTCAGTCTCTCGTTTATCTTCCACATTACCCTCTTCAATATTGCAAAACTTGGAAAATATACTTACACCTCTTTCCTAGTTATTATGATCATATATTCTATGTGACTATTACCAAACTGTTGAATTACTAAACATCAAAATAATACCAAACGCAGACAGTTTAAATCAATTAAACTTTTCTGAATTAATCGTGCAGTTTTTCAATTTATGAACTTTTTAAGAATTATTATTGGTGAGTATATCTTCTCTGCTCTCTCGATAAATCTGGCAATTTCACCGGCTATTAATTACATTTTTATTGAGGATTTTTGATATCTCATATTTTGCTTCCGCGTATATCTGTAATAGAATAGAGTTGTCAAGATTTTTCATTACTCTGTAATGTGTGCGGTTGAGGAAAATGATTGAAACGTGAATGTATAATCTGTTACTATGGTTGACCACGGATGGATATATAGTTAATAATTTAAATACGTATGTAGATAGGGTTGTAAAATTACTTCATCTGAAGGATTACTTTCTTTATGGAGTTGATTGGAAGTGTCACATTATACACACATGCATCCATCCCTTACGCATTTTTTCGATGTTGCAAGCTGTTCTATCTTCCTGGATAGATAATTTACGCTGATATTTTTAAGCATACACACAATCGGCAAATCTAATCTTCGTACATACGACTGCTTCTTCCCGCTTTCTCACGGTGTTGATTTTCTGATTCTTCAGGAGATCTTTTTAATTGAATGAATGATCGTCCATTTTGAGTCTCATCAGATGGCTTTCTAGATTGACAATTTCAGTAAGATTAATTGTCATTTTGGACGGCATCGGAAGAATGTACGAAATCCGCCCGGCACTGTTGGAGGTCGGTCCTATCCCCTCATTCTTCTTCATTTCACTCATCCACCACGGTCAAGTGCATCTGTCCCATTCTCCTTGTCACGCCCCGTAGCACAACACATAAATTTTACAAGATAACGTTGTCGGTTTGTTTGTCTGTATGTTATTCAGCTCGTTGTGTATATGTAGTTAATCGTTAAAATGAACTACCGATGATGTCTGTAAGTGTACATGCGGTCTGTGTGAATGTCGTATCCTCCGGGATTATCTCTCTCAAGTTATTACTATATGACGCGGCAGTCTATTTCATTTTTTGTAGCTAAAAAGTCTTAAGACATGTTGGCAGAGACATTACGCATGCAACGTGTACATCCAGAAAATAGTGGCAGTAATACTAGTTGTTTTTCTTAAATTAAAATTTTACGAAACGCTGTCGTCAGTGCTTCATTGCTCGCGCTTTTCTTTTCATCTGTCAAATAAACTTTTTCTGTTATTACAAGTTGAAAAGAATTGGTTAATTTAATTTGAGAATGAGAGCTAAATGAGGTGTAGATTGATTTTAAATGAAGAGAAATGAATTGCGAATTGCTAAAAGTTTTGCAAATCTTGAAAGCATTAACCCTGACCAATCCATTCGTCTTTGTAGACGGATAGCGATGAAAAGATACAGGTCAAGGTGATAACTGGCATTTTATACCCAATTTTGCTCACATTCTTTCTTCGAAATTTAATTGATCAATCAAATAACAAATAATGTAAGGCACACAACCTTTTTTTCCAGTTAAAATACATTTTGCTTGTCGCATATTGTGTTATTTTCATTAAGCTAATTTTGGTAATTAGATGGAGCCTCCTTGTTCTCCGATCGATGATTGGCATACCGAAGTTCATTGCAGTAGTTTAGCTAATGAATTCAGTATATGAAGTCTGAATTGATCCAGCATTAGTGCTTTAGCAATCATGGCCGTGGAGTGTGACCTTTAGTCAAGATATGTTCGTCAACTGCACTGGTTTGTTCATTCCCGAGATATCATTTCTTATCCCAAGCATGTTTAATACTGATTGATTTGGGAAGTATATGTGCTGCATTTACCTCTTCTGTTTGTTTAGTTACTGTGATAGGATCTTTTCGGTTAATTTAAACCTTTCCATATTCATTTTAATCAGCGCTTCTAACTATTTTAATAACCTCTCCGAAAATTCTAAAATCAAATGAGTGGAAATTTTGAATTACATTTCAAGAAAAGAAATTTAGCGTTGAGTCTTTGTAGAATTGTGCAATTCACTTTCTTATTTTTTAAAAGGAAAAATTCCAAATTTTTTCCTTCATTGCAATAATTCTTTCATATTTCATTGATGACCACTGCTTTACAATGGATATGATCAATTCGATAGATGGATTAATTTTGGCTCCCTTTATAAACTTTTGTAGAAATTTTTAAACAAAAGAGAAAAATTAGAGCAAGAAATGAGTCAAACCTGCATGATAAAATATACTTTCAATTTCGAATAGCATTGTCACATCAATAATGATGATTTCTTTCCTGCCTTTCTAAATACAGATGATCGGCAGTAAATATCGCTTGAACAAGGCCATATTCCCCTACAAAATGCATTATCAGGAATTTACGAGGGTGTTCACATAATTGTTTGAAAGATATTACGTCAATTGGAACCACATCTTTTCAGGATTTTAGATGACGAAAGTTATACTAATTTATGGCTTAATTTTATCATCTGAATTTGTCAATTTCAATTGAGTTGTGAATGAATAAGCTGCCGTTGAAAGACACTAAATGTAATTGAAATACTTTCCAATTTTTATACATTAATTCACAGATAATTTAACGTCTGAGAGAATGTCAATAATTTACATTTATTTTTCCACATTTTTATAATTACTGAATTAAAAGAAAAGCTAACAGGAAAGAGCCAAAAACCAGAAAATGGTTATGGAAATGAATATGATTCAATAATTAGATAGATGTTAATGTGAGTTTTAATTTTCTTAAAGATGAGATATGCTTTGAAGGAATGTGTGTTGCGATGTTCGGAAATTTTGCAGTAATCTGTTTGCATTATATTTTCTATCATTTTCCATTGTTCTCCGGGACCCCCAAAAATGCGTGCGTTCTTGGCCAAGAAATATGTGCTTTTGTGTTGGTTGATGAATGCCGTTCGTTGTGTGATTTATCATCCGCAACTTCAACATCACTCATTAGCAACAACCCACAACTATCATCCTTTCTTTACCATTTCTTCTTCATCTGCTATCAAATTAATCCTGTTCAGACAAGGACAGAAATCCCACTTAGTGGAGATTTCATTCTTTCATAATGATATACGATCTCAGTGATTTTATTATTTGGAATAATTTAATTTATTACGGTAAAATTAGTATTTAAATATGGAAAAAATGTATCCAAAGTATCAAAGTAATCATTTTAATAGTTTCAATACTTAGAATGCTATCAGTAATATGTATAAGAATTCCAGTAGATTAAATCTCAGGGATTGCTGGAAGACAAAGTTCTACTGAACATTCATATTTTCTAACAAAGATAGGATATTTGCATCTCTGAAAGAGTATTAAAAACAAACATCAATATTATGAAATATCCTTAGTAATTCAGCACACGTTATTCATAGAAGGATATTGAAATAGAATAATTGTGTGTAAATTCTGATGCTTTCTTCATACATACACTATTTCATTGCAAGTAGTATCACGGTTCTGTTGAATTTATCAAATGATTTCTGTTGAAGTTTAGATGGCAGGTACTTGAATGCTTTCATTTATTGTATTAAGTTTTTGATTTGATAGGTAATAAAGGACACATAAACCGTTTTAGTGGAGATTTTGGCGAATAATGAAATGTAAAAAGATTTGCAATTGCTATTACTGTTACCACTATCATCGGAAAAGTATTACTGCCATAACTGTAGTAAGCAAGCAAAAATAGGGGTAGGAAGCGAATTGAATTGACCCTGAACTCTTTAGATGGTGGAGCGTGTGGGCGAAAGTCCCCATTTCCTCGTTACCTTGTTACCCTTAAAATTAGATCGCCAGTAGGGGTCACCATTTCGTGAATTTCAGATTTTCGAAAGCACGAAATAATACAACTAGCCGTGGTTGGGTTACAACATTCAGATTGTTTTAGATTTCTCCTTCGTCATCTTTCCACAGAAATTTTAAAATTTTACTGTTGTGTATTTCATATATTTTATATAAGAAGTGAATGCGATTTCATTTTATACGTTTTTCGAACTTACATCATTTTCGCTGTTTGTGTATCTCAATTTCAGAAAATTTATCGATTTATTTTGGTTAGTACTAATTTTAATTCTTTTCCATCCATGAAATATTAAATAATCTATTGACCAGTAATCGTCATGAAGCCATTCATCTTATATTTCTATTCTACTTGATATTTTCTTGGATAAATAATTGTTACTTTAACACAAACTTTAGAATTCCTAATTTTCGAAAACTGCGGTCTTCACTTTTAACATTACCAAACAGGATATCTATCCACTTTCGTGACTTTCGTCATTTTTCTTACACTCAAATCAATTGAAGGGTCTCAGATTGAATAGTACTTTATCCTACTTTGGTAGTCTTTCTTCAATTTTATAGATTTCTCACACTGAACAGACATTTCTGAAGAATTCCGAAATTTAACCTATGGCTGAAATTCTATGGCTAAATTAGTTAATATTTGAATAGTATGTTTGATTATGAGAATTTATCTTATGAAAAGTTAGCACAAGAAAAGTTTAATCTGCAAATTTGTTTTATTCTTTTTTACATACAAAATACGAACAGTGGCTTTTTCTTCTAGTTCTATTAATTAACTATGAATTTTAAATTAGTGTAAATAACATAACATTTTATAAAATCGAATCATTCTTTATATATTGGTATATAAATTTAATTCAAGTATAATAAAGTTAATGGAATAAATACATATAAATGAAGTAACTTTAATATGAAGAGTTATTTATTTGGTTGATGAGAATGGATATCGAGCAACTGAATTAGCTTTTTATTAGTGCCATTTTGGGGTTTCCATTGATGCTATTTGCTTCAATCATCTATCTTCCTTCCTTTCACTATTAAAATGAAACGATTTCGTTGAAAGTGTTCAATGAGGATGAGAGGAACTTTCATGATTTTTATTTCTTATTTCCTACCATAACATTATTCGTCCTTATACTTCTCATATTCTTTCACTATTTCTTCCATTCTTATTTTCTCATTCTTGTCTAAAAATTCTTTCTATCTTTTGCCTTAAAGACTAATATAAATCCAACTAAGAATTTATTAAACGAAAGACCATTCATTTATCTATGTCATTTCTTCTTGACGTATTTTAAATTCTAAACTGTTATGAAAATATTTATGTCGTCGTCCATTTGAAATGTAGAATCAATCAGTTTTTAGAAGAAAATGAAATGCGGCAAGAAAGACTTGGAACAGTTTGATTATCATTGCATGAACTCTCCCTCTCAAAGAAAGGGATTATATATTTAAGAATCATTGAGCGTGGTCCTTGTTATCCATAGAATGAGATAAGATGCTTCTAGGCTACGGTATGTTAGTGATTGAGGATGCACCACTTACCAAGCTTAAATATTCATTTCTCAAAACATTATGGATATTTCACAAAAAAATAATGCATATGTAATTTTCGTTAAAAGTGCTTTAGAATTCATATTGTTAATGTTTCTAATGATTTCCATTTCAACTCAACTCTGAAATATGGTCATTATGATAAGGACCAGATTAGATGATAATTTGGAATGCTATCAGCGGTAATAGCTTTAGTCATATTATAGAAATTTATATGAAAAAACTTGTCAAGAATAATATTTCAAGAAATATTTGGAATTTGACAAATTTCGTGAAATATTTATCAGATATTGAGGAATATCTGCTAAAAAATACTTTGTGGCAGTGATTCCTAGAGAGATGATGATACTTTATGAAGAATAATTGTTTAGAACGTGTTAATCTGACTATAAAATCGACTAAAATACAAAAATTAAGCAGCTATTATCGATGGTATTTCTGGAGAATTTTCTCTCCCCAGAAACATTCATCTTTTCATTTTCTAATAGATTGAAATTGAAAGTTCCATTTTAAAATATAGTTAGGTTCTGATTAGCTAATGGAGAGGCCAACAAGGATTGATAGGCTTAAGTGATTCGAACATGTGAGTAATTTATTATGCCTGAAATGAGATAAAACGTTATATAATTTTATTGTGTGTGGTATAACACGAAATAACTACATGAGTTATCAGATCTAAACTAAAAATTACCTAAACATTCAATGTATAGTGCTAGAAACAATTCACAACGGAATAATAAATTACTCAAATTACCATAATAAATTACTAATAAAAATTACTCAAATGGATGGTAAATTACTCAAATGGATGATCTGATTCTTCATAAATCATTCTTTAAAAAAAGTAAAGAAAGAAACATTTACCTAAAGGAACAAAGCAATATTCAACGTGTTTACTATACAGCTAAGTGTTTTGAATAAATTTGAAGGATAAAAATTTAAGAGATCTTCGCAAAAGTTAGAAATTCTGCTAATCGTTGAATGAAGTCATAATTTGCGATAGAAGTAATAATTGTTGAAATTTTGAATAAATATATTATGCGCATATTTCATTTTATCCATGCAGAAGTTTTTTTTTTTTGAAATCATATGAACAAAATTTCAGCTATACATTTCCTAGCATCATTATAGGATTTTACTTTCTGCGATATTTCAGTAAAATTAGGATGGTGTAAATTTTTGCTCAATAAATGAAAATAATTATCATTAATATATGCAAATTTTAGGCTGCTCTTATTTTGTTATCTAAAACTAACGCATCATAGAAGCATGATATAAATGAATGAAATTATCACTGAATATGAAATATTATATTCTGCTAATTATCAGAAAGAAAAAAAAAACGAATTAAAAAAAATATGCAAAGTTCAGTACATTAATAATTTCTTTTGTCAATTTTATTGAATTCTTAAAGTGCATGCAAGACATTAATTAATTCAAATAAAATATAGAATCTGAATGATATTTAAAATTAAGTAACTTGCCTTCTTAACCTAAAATATATTAATTCCAACAGAGGAAATCACTTCTACTAGCTGTTCAACTCTATCATAGATTGATAATTTTAATAGACTCCTATAGCTATAAGATTATATGCCATGATAATGTGAGTAATTCTTACTTCTTTTCGACAAGTCTAACATTCTCCCAAAGAAATAGCTTAAACTGTATTGAAAATGATTTAATATCAATTAAGATCTATTTGGCTAATTTCTTTCAAAGAAATTTGAAGTTCCTTTGAATTATATTGAAAACTGTACTATATGTATCATACGGTAATAGTATAGAGGTGAATGGTAGAAATTTATAATAACTTTTATTTCCAGATTAATTAATGAAGGTAGTAAGCCTCAATATTATTTTTAAAATAAAAATTAGAGATTTACTTGTTCTAATATTTAATTTTGAGGTATGGAAAAGATTGAATTTAACTTATCTTTTTAAGTATTAATGAGAGCTGTACAGATGGGTCCTATTTGTTTTTGTAGGATAGTGGAAGAGAAGCCTATTTCTTATTTTCAATATAATTTGGTAAGAATTATTTTCAGTATAATTCCCGAGAGTACGGTATTTTATGGCGCGTCTTCATTTTCGATCAATAGAGCTCTGCTACTAATGTGATATTAAAAGAAGATAGGATGTATGATCTTGCAGGAAGAAGGAAAGGCGAAGAAGGAAGCTGGAAGATAGAGCGACCGTCGAAGTGTTCATCGCTGCTGCCGCTGCTACTGCTGCTGCTGCTGGCACTGGTAGTGTTGGTGGTGCTCCTGCTGCTGGTGTTGGTAGTATTGGTGGCTGGAAATATTTCGCTACGAACCATTTCAATTTCTTTGGCATAGCTTATTGGAGGAAACTCCAGGTTAACAAACTTTGATCCACGACCTTTGCCCCGCCCCAAGGCTAAACTGTCATCTGAGAAAAAGATAAGAAATAATCGACAATCCATACATCTTCTGCTTCTCATTCCACTTCCGTTATTGCTTCTTCTAATTCTATCATTTTCTCTTCCTGTCCTTGGATAACAACCTCTCTTACCTAACAATTTAGAATTAAAAAAAAAACATTAAACAGGATTTTCTAAACTGCCTAGCGGAAAGGACACCACGTGTAGCATAATCGAAAAGTGTAAGACGTAAGAAGTGATAAGAAGTGCATGAAGAAAAAGCAATGGAAAGAGGAACACCGTGTTCCGCCTGTGGAAATGTCCCTATCTGTAGTAAGCTCTTCCTGGATGGATTCCAGTATCAGAAATCCAAGTACCAGCAATTCGGATGCTAACGTCCAGGTAATTCACTCGCTCACTAATATGTCTGAAGATGCTGTTATAGAATTTCAGTGCTCAAGTATAATTCATCTGTCAAAATATCACTTAACGAAATTCACATTTACTAAAGTCATTATGGAAGATGTAATAGTATAATTGGAGGATTCCCGATCGTCATCTGGCGCAAGCAGTTCTGATTCGGGTAATGCATCGAACAGCGGTGTTGCTGGTGGTAGTGGTAGTGGTGTCCATCCGGAAAATTCACCAACTGACAAACAGTTATTGCTTGGTACCGAATGTGTTGTTTGTGGTGACAAGTCGAGTGGCAAGCATTACGGGCAGTTTTCATGTGAAGGATGCAAATCGTTTTTCAAAAGGTATCCCAACTGTCCATTTCAATACCTCTCAATCGTATCGTGATTGTTATGATGAGCCTCTCAAGGATAAATGTATGCCTTCTCAAACAGTTTGATTTCACATAATTTCTCTTTCAGATTTACTTTTACTATAATGGAAAAATAGGAAATAAATTAGTTTCACTGCGATGACTAGAATATGATTATTCCATTAACACAGGGAATATATAATTATTAATTTAAAAACCACTTTATAAATACTATTAGTTAATGGCAGTTCATTTGATAAATGTTTCTGAAATTTATTTTTTATTCAAAACTTTCGATTTTCTTGCACTGTATCATTGAATTCATATTGTTTTAATGATTAATGAAGATGTTTATGATATAATCATCGCGACGATATGTAGCTAATTTCTTAAATGTAGGAAAATGAAGTTAAGCAGCAGGTAGCATTTGTGTTTCTTTATTAATCTGTCCACGTATTGTCTTTGAAAATTTGATCATGAATATTCTTCCAATTTAAATCATTGGAACTACAAAAACCCCTCTCTCTCTCTCATAACGTTTAGTAAAAATGAGGATATACACTTGATTTGACTTTAGCAAGTTTTGAGAAACGTTTTTCCCCGTCTTCATCTTTAACTACTTCTGCATCATACCATATATTATGATTAACATCTTTTGCAATTTGGATCATGTCATTATTGAACTTCATGTATTTTCGTTATTAATATAGCTTAGAATATGAAAATCAAGCAGAAAATCGATTTCATGCTTCAGATCAATAAGACGAAGTCTTAATTATACATGTCGCGGTTCGAAGAATTGTCCAGTAGATGTGAATCATCGAAATCAGTGTCAATATTGTCGTTTGAAAAAATGCGAAAGAATGGGAATGCGCAAGGAAGGTTCGTTCTGCTTTGTATGTAATATTTGTTTTTAGTATTTAACAATTGTTCGTTTGTTTATCCTTTTGCTAACCTCATCGCTACAAGAAAACATCGTATATCTGTTCGGTAATTAGTCAACCATTTCAGTTGAAATGACCCTTCCTATATATCCACTTCATCGAGCTGCCAGCGTAAAAATTTGCTGCTCTGCAAGTGCCATCCTGCACCGAGCACTAGTATCCATTGACTTTATTAGCTTTCCAAATGAATCTTTTGTGATTAAAAACCTGTTTATTTATAAATATTAAAAAATTGGATAAATTGTTAACTAGTAATGCTCAGTAACTTTTCTGAACTGACTTTTAAAAGTTCGAGTTTAATTGGAATTAAGGCTTGATTTCAACAACTCGTAACAAATTATCTTAATCAAACATAAGCTTTCCGTTTGTTTATAATGAATGTCTATAAGGAACTTAGCTAGCTGGCAAGTTTCGGTTTGAAGGATAAGAGCAGGAATTGCATGCTGATGTAAATCCTCTAAAGTTTGGGACCTGTACTGCTTACCAGTGTCATTCTCTTTTATCTTTTTTTCTTTGTCAGAGTTATTCCTTGTTTGCTTGATTTCCATTCTCTTTATTGATTTAATTAAATCATTCATGTTGTGATGTAAATGAAGATGTTAATTACTATTTGATAAAAGATTGTAGTCATATTATATTATCAAATCTCATATTATCAAAATACCATCGGGAATTTGAACATTTTGTTTTTGTTGTTCATATGGCGGAGAGGAATTCATCAAATGGAGTATCTATTAAAAAAATTACGCTGATCAAATGAAGCAGGGAATATATTTCAGCAGTGCAACGCGGAAGGATACCACCAAATGCGCAGCATGCTTACTCTTCGACAGTTCTTTTTGGTGAACGATTACTGGCAGTAAATCAGGGTGTTGGTTCACACTTTTCATCCATTGTGACACATCTCATTCGCGCTGAACCATATCCGCCCACTGCTTGTAAACGCTTTTACTTCTTATTATTTATGAGTTCCGAGAGGGACGGATGATGCCAGCTGTTTTAGTGAAGGTCATTTCATGGTTAAGTCCTCGTGTTCATCTCCCTTGAAAAAATTGGAATTTTTCGGTGATTGTTTGATGAAATGAGATATGTTTTATTGGGCTAAATCATGTGTCACATTTCGTGTTTTTTTTCCAAAAAACTTGAAAGCGTTCTTTTGTTCTCAAAAAGACGAATAAGGCATTGAACAGAAAAGATACCTTTAGAAAGTGGGACTTTTTTAAGTTCGTAACAGTCGATATTTCACATAAATTTTTTATAACCTAACTGGCCTGGATTTTTAATGCTTTTATTTTTTGCTCTTGCAATCAACTCAGGGAATTAAGCCTGAAAGAATTTCTTTGATTCGATGGCAAAAAAAGCCGTGATTTGACGTAATGCTTGTTGGAACTGAACATTAATGAATTTATAATAAACAATGGAAAGCATCTATTTCTCAATAAGCTTACTATCATTAAGATTTTCGCTCAAAAATTATGACACGTTTATCACGGTAATTTAACCAAATTGTTCCAAATATAAAATTCACAAATAATTAAAAATTAAGTTTGTACTGAATACTTCTGGATTATCAACATGAGTTAACTGAAGTACCAATTAACTAAGGCAGTTTTCTTATTTGATTTGTTTAACATCTTTTTGAATTAATATGAAGTATCTTTTTCTCCTTCAAAAAACACCATTTTACTTTTTTGAAATTTTATGCCAATATTTTGATTAATGTATTGGGAAAGAGAAAATGCGGTTCAAAAATTTAAAGAAACGAAGTTCCGGAAGACAGACTCATCTATTCTATTCTGTTTAGCCGAATTTTTTTACAAAAAGTTACATTTCATAAAAGTCTCCTGTACTGAAAATCCTACATTTTGCGTAGCTTTTTAATTAATACTTTCCGATAAGGTCCATAATATTTTTCTTCTCCAATTAGACATCGAAGGTAACAAGGCAATTTAACTTGTCTTCTGATTGTCCAGTTTTTGATTTTGAAGGACATTTCGGACAAACATTTCGTATTATAGAAATTTTCTCAAGCACTAGTTTCCTGTCGTTTAAGATTTAGCAAGAAGTTGAAGAAACTACATGGGATTCAAGGGAGGCGATTTACTGATGATTTCAATGACTGTTATTAGTGTGAAATAACAAAGCACCTCCTCAAAAACGGATGATGATTAGAAAATAGATTTATTATGTATGATCCACTCTTTTAGTGCTGTCTTAGTTTAACTAACCATAAGTAGTACTAAAAGTTTTCTTCACTACTAAAAGCTTAGCTCCTTTTACGATGAAGTGAATGAATTGGAAAAATGAATTCATTGTTGTATTAGTTTAATGGGAACATATGCTATAACATACCCAAATATTAAATGAGGCTTATCAAAGTTCTCATCAAACTTTTTTGAGCAGTCAATATGTGGGCATTTTTTTCGGACTTTACAAAAATGATTGTTATAATATTTGAATTGGAAAATTGGGATAAAATTCACTGATGTCCAGTGTAGAAAGAAGTTTTTCGAATCTATTTTTCAGGATTTGGATAGTTTGGGGAATTTTGAGTGTGTGGGCAGAATGAGTAAAAAGAAGTTACAGTAGAAAACTTCATTGAAATACAAGCAGAATTTTATTATCAGATTGAATGAATATAGGTTTAATTAATGACGAGGCACTCATAAAACTATTTCAGGTAGCTCGCCATCAAGTTCAATTGGAATAGATAATATCTATGAGTTTGGTGCAAAGTTGTTGTTTTCTGCTGTTGAATGGGCTAAAAATATCCCATTCTTCAATGAACTCAGTGATACTGATCAAGTATATTCTTTTATTCTTAATTTCAAGATTCAGCGCAATACTTAGACATCTCTTAGTTTTTTCTCTGTCTTGGTTATACTGGACAAACTTAAAGTGAAAATTGATTTACAAAATTTTTGTTTTTGTTATGTATAACGTCTAACTTACAGTCAAAGTGCAAACAGAAGTAAAGTGTTGCAAAGCATTTTACTTCATTTCACTTCCAGACTTTTTATTAAAGTTGAAATATTCCAGTCCATTGATCAAATTCAAGTTATCCGAATAGGTTCAAGTCTCTTATTTGAGTTGCTATGTTCCCTTCTTAAACATTAATATTTTATAGTTGACATTACTTCGAGCAAGTTGGGCTGAATTGTTCGTGGTAAATGCAGCACAGTTCGGTATGCCGGTACATGTAGCACCTTTACTTGCTGCCTCTGGTTTGCATTCTTCTCCTCCATTACCAACTAATCAACTAGTTGTATTTATGGATCGGATACGTGTTTTCCAGGTCATTTTTGTCTCGTTTTCTCCATTTTCGCTATCGTTATGAGCAAATATATATAAACATAGGTTGACACTCGAGTTTTGTAATCATTTTGAGTTGTGTAATCGTATTTCGCAAGGTATGAAGAAGAGAGATAAAAGTCCCAAAATCTTTTTTTGTTTTTTGATATTAGACAATTTAGATTAAGAAATTAACTGGTTTTTTGGCAATATATTTGCACGAAAGTACGCAAATTTTGGATTTATTATAGGGTCAAATCGAACGTTTAAAGGCACTGCAAATGGACCCAGCCGAATTTTGCAGTCTGAAAGCAGTTATATTATTCAGTGTTGGTTAGCATTTTATATGTTTTATTTTTTTACTTAAAATTTGCTTATATCTTAGGTTTTCAGAACATACAGTTTAGAGTGAAATTTCGAGGAAGAGATCTTTTTTGAGATGTAATCATAGATAATATAAGACTCTATCAGTGCCTTTTTAGTTATTATTTCTTTCATATTGAACGTTTTACTCATTACTCTAAAATATACATTTTCAAACTCTTGTTTGAAAAGTATTTCATTCACTATTATGTGATTTTAAAATGAAAATATGAACACACTAATGACGCCGACATTTAACATGCTTTCAACAACATATATTGTTATTAAAAACTTTAATTAGTAATTCCAAACACTGTTAGATATGTCTATAATGAATTACATACATTCACAATGGAAAAGCTTTGCATCTTTCTGGTGTCTTTCGGGCTGAGAAAATGCATTAAAGGAAGAGGTGAAAGGCCTTAAAATAGGATGTTGAAAGGAGATCTTAGAAAAAAGAGGTAAATGGGTCAATAAAGTGCCGATTTCTCTTTACCTAATGCACGTGAGTATTTTCACCAGATGAAGGAAGAAATGGTTTGTCTCGACGGATTACTAATTGAATTGCGAAAATGAGTCATAATTGTTGCTTAAATTGTGAAAGCCATCGAGCATATCGGACAATGAATTTTGGTTCTAGAGATAGAATTTCCAATTTAATTTTGATCAATTACAAACTAGCAAATATTAGTTTCAGTAGTACGGATAGACCGCAAACCATCAGTTGCCGGCGGGGATGAAATAACGAGCCTTTCAGAACGAAAAACTCATGATTCTACTTGTTGTATTGACGTTTAACACAGCACTAACAGCCATCTCTCTACGACACCTTAGTAGTGATGGTCCATTTTGACTTTCAAGCTTTCGGTATTATTCGATTTAGCACACAATAAATAGCTGTAGAAAATATCAAAGCTTTCAGGTTGGTTCAAACGGTATCTTCTCCCTTTTGATAAATTAGTCATCATTTTTGCACAATAGAATGTGAGCAAAATCATACATTCTCTAAAATCCACCTAGAATTTTATTTGTTTTTGATTCACTTTTAAAAAAGGCTGCCAGAAGTATTTAAGAGATGAAGAAGGGGAAAGAAGGGAAACGATCAAAATTGGTATTCTAATGTTTTACATAAAATGAGGTAGGGAAGAATGATATTAAGTGCTGCAATAGTGTGATGTATGTTGCAGTTTTTTTGTGTGTTTTTTCTTTTTTGATTTCTATTTCGAAAAGCATTGCTTGAAACAGCTGCGCTTCGAAATTTTTGGTTAGAGGGCAGTTTTATAATGTATTTGTGTACTCAATGCATCATTATCAGGAATTTCTACAGTACGGCATTACGATACAGAATTTAATACATTTAAAAACAAGACTCTTTAGATCATATCACAAAAAAACTGATAACGGATAAACAGGATGGTATCCTAATTGGAAAAACAGAAAGTTCAATAGTTTCAAATTTTTGAGATATTTACAAGGTCATATTTTTTGCAGATTGTTGTGGACTAAATGATGTTATAAGAGTGGAGACGATACAGGAAAAGGTTCAATCGGCATTGGACGAATATTGTAGAACCCAAAAGCAATTGCAGGTCTCTTTTAATTGCTTGAGAAGGGAAAGTAAAAGAGGAACTTCTTAATTTTTTATAATTGTCAAGTGAATATTTTAAATGGAAAGTTTGCTTCATAATGAATTGAATTGAAACAGAGAGTGTCTACAAGCAGAAGTCGGACTTTGATTTTAGATCGGACGATTCGGTCGTTTGTTGTTACGATTGCCAAGTTTAAGATCAATAAATGCATCTGTAATCGAGCAGTTATTTTTCGTAAAATTAGTTGGTGAAACACCGATCGAATTTCTACTCAGGGATATGCTTGGAACGCAAAATGAGAATGTTATCAAACCAATTGTTTGGCCTTGTCAACTGCGTTCATGATATCGTCTTTATGTCAGCCAATTATAAAAAGTTCTTCGCCTGTTAGGTTTTGTTTACTTCTCTGACATATTTTTGATTCTTTTGCAGTAAAAACATTTTGCAGAGATAAGGAAAGTGTTTATCCGTCCGGTGAATCTATTCAATAGTTAGCTCTTTGTAAATAAAAATCAATATCTTTCAAAACATGACAACGAGTTATTTTTTCTTCCATTCCATCTTGCAAAATTTTCAACAGAAATAAAGATATTCCATCATATTCACATGGTAGATTGTTTTAGCCATTATTACTATTAACTTTTGATTAATTTTAATATAGAAATTCATGTTCCAATTTACTATCACATAGTTGAAATTTGTCGGCTTGTCTCAGTTATAAAATGTGCTAAAATTATTTTGAGCCACACTGCCGTAAATAACCTTTTAAAGGATAACAAATCGATGGAAATATTGTAACATAAGATCATTTTTATATTTTCTGCTAATAAGACAGATGCAAATATTACGATCAATAATGGATTAATTAACAATTAATTAGTTATTCAATGAAGCGGCGAAAAAGGGCATTACGCTTTTATTCTCATGCAACTTTTATATTTAAGCAATCGACCAAAATTTTTGTGTCAAAATTTTTTCCTAAACCCATTTGTACAGAAAATTTTTCAATTCCAAATTGCATTTTGTTGTCCATTTTATTAATTGTTTTGTTGATTTATTGATGTTTTTATGTGAAATTATTTTGTATTTTCTTTTTCACAATTTTCGGTTTTCTATCAAATTACGCCTATTCCCTTTCTTTTCCTTTCAATCTTATCTGTTTATATTTTAATACAGCCAAAGTTTACTCTCTACGATATCAGACCGGTTTTTTTCTTCCATTTATATTTGATAATAATTTTACATTGGAATGTGCAATAATTTTCAAACTACCCTTGTACATCTTATCTTATCTAAGTGAATAATTGCAATGACTGTGTGTTATGGATTGGTCATCTCTGTCCATCGTTAAATATTGAATACTGTTGTTAGCAATGGAAGAGGGCGGGAGGCGGTGGAAGAAGGAAAATTGACTGTGGTTAGTTAACATCTGATCTTTACCATAGACATTTATATCTTTCTCACCACTGCTCTATGTCCACTCTCGTGCCTATCCAATATACGTTTTTTAGTTCACTGAATTTGTTTTTTTCGATGTTAACGTATGTAATTTGGCTTGAGCTGGCAGGAAAATCATTTTCTATTAGTCATTGGGAGCATATAATTTTGAACTTTAAGCATAAAAGAGATGGTTAATGCTCACTGTCTTATCTTTATATTGTTTGTAATATTTGTGTTGAACATGTACTTTTTGTCTTGTCTGTTTAGAAATATAGTAAAAGCTGTAAAGGTACCATATTTTGCAATCGAAAAATTGAAATCTCGAAACATACAAGGGATTAAAGAAGTCTCAGTTTGTATGGGAGAGGGCGGGGAAGGTGAAATCCTTTAAGTTGTGGAATAATGATAGACTGGAATTATGCAATAATTTGGGAGACTTCTATAATCGTCGAGAGTGTTCGAAAGGCAGCACAAATCAATGTCATTTACCGTATAAGATGGATGAGGAATGCTCCGAATATCAATTTCATTTATGGGATTAAAGTATATTAAAATGGATAAGGAAAGGAGAGTTTTCAGTTAGCAGGATTCCGGAAGCAAGTTAATCATGGTTGACTTCTTAAGAAATGATACAATCTGGAGATGCAAGTACTTGCAAAGGAAGGGAAGGAAGGAATACCTGATAATTCACGTCATGACTTGGGCACAACGCATATGTGCGGTGCGTAAATGTTATTCTCAACAAATACTAATTTTCCCAAAACCTAAAACAATAAAGGAATAGGAGATACAAGTGTTGTTTAGAACTTCACCCGACTCGCTTCTTCGAGATTTCCGGGGAAGAAGGAACAAGAGTTCAAGATCTTACTGGAAGAATCAATACACCACCAGTTGCAAAATATTATTTAACAGATTACTCACTCATCAAGCACGCATGTTATTCATTCATTCTTTGATTGCTTTGGAATAGGAACAGAATAAGATATGACTGAAATAGAAAGAAAGGAAATAGAAGAGAATGGGAATGAATAAAATGAAATAAAAAGTGAGTGAAAGAACAGAGAGATATGAAGAACCTGTAAGGAAGAATTATTTATTCCTATTGTCATGTGATCATCCTGCATGCTTTCTTTCATTTTTCTAACTTTCAAACTTTGCTAAATCGTATGTAAGCGTGGCGCTACGTGATGTTTCCGGTTTCCCTCTAATGGATAAAATGCTATACCTATTTTAGTAGTATACTACTTGTTATTGTTATTCTCTTCTAATTAATATGGGATACATCAACAGAGATTAGGTTTGTGGTTAATACTTCGATAATCCTATTGAACGATTTAGGTCATTTTTAATTCATTTCATTCTATTTGTGCTTTTGAGTTGTTGTCATAAACTAATGATTAAGGCATTTATTATATTATTTTCACTTTTCTTACTCTCTTTCAATATTTTTAGTATTATTGGTACCATTGGAAAGGAGTAGACTATCTTATTTTGAAAAGGTCATTCATTCTTTCCCTTCAATTACAACTTTTTATTTCATATTATTATAGTGTGCATCATTGGTTGAGATACATACAGTAAGGAGTATTGATTTGTGTTAGTTATTTCGTGGCGATTTGATTAGCTTGTTATAAGCCCGTCGTCCTTCATCATTCAAAATTTGAAATATGAAAGTATATTAGTTTTATATGAATGGATAGTAATTTTTCGCTGCAATTTGACCTTTGTTGTTTTTATGTTTACTTCATTTATCCATATTGTTGTTTGTCTCACTTCTGATCTCTCTATTCTCAATATCTGATTTCAGTTGAATTTCAGTTGGTTTTCGCTGAAAAATCTTTGAAAAAACGACACGAATCCAAAATCTTCATTTACATGAAAAGTACAGTCTAGTAATTATTAAGCTTTGAAAGTTTATTTAAGGTTGAAATTCGAAATATATGATAATTAATATTATGGGATTCTCATGATAGTGTTCTTGCTTTTACTTGTTTTTGTTCCTGTTTGTTAAATCGATGTGCGCTTTTGGTAGTTTTGCTCGAAAAAATGGTATGACTAAGCGACGAACAGTGCTTCAGATTTTAGACAGCAATAAATTGGAAATTTTACGATAGTGAAAATTTGAATTGACTGCGACTCTTAGCTATTTCATTAGCTATTGCCCATTATATTATGGGGTATAAGAAGGACCGTTTTGCTTTCTCTTAGAAAAAATCCTTTGGATTATTGCAGACGTTCATATCACTTTGCGTTCTTTCCCGAGATGGACACTTCCTTAGTTCGTAACGAGTACTTTTTTATATTTGATAAGTTAACTGTTAGTATTCAATATGCTGTTGGTACCCTATTGTACAATGCAGCCTTCACCTAATTTCGGCCTCGTCTTGTACGGTGCAGCCTTCACCTAATTTCTGCCTCGTTTTTTTTAATATTAGTTTCCGTTCAGTATGTCTTGATGTTTCTTTAATTAGCATACAATATTTCTCTCCCGAATGAATCTTTAAACTGTTATGGTTTATCAGTTTTTTTCCATTCTTTTTAAAATTCTCCTTTGCGTGCTTTTTGTCTACGGGCCTAGCGGACTTCTCTTACTTCACTGTTTTTCGAAGCACTGTATAGAGCTTACCGCAATTTCGGTTTCCATTCATAATGGAAAGAAAAGTGATGTTCTAATACTTAATTTGTTAATTAAAACGAGCCATCGAGATTATACTGTTCTGTGGGATGTTTCGCAATTGCGATATAGTTTCATTTTGCTTGTTTTTGAAACAAGTGTTTAGTCTTAGATGTTAATGGCACAAATTAAAACCAAATTAAAATTTTGTAATTTAGGAAGTTAGTTGTGTACGTTACGGTTTTAACTATTTCAATCAATTTTTTCTTTTTCACACTTTTCAATTATTCAAGAATAATGACAGAACGTGCGACAAAATCTGGTTTAGCGTTAGAGGCTCAGCGTAAAATACACGGAAAATATAATAGCGAACTAGCTGGACAACTTCTTGAATGGGTTGCCCAACTTACCGGAAAAAATTTTTCAACTGATGGTGATGTTAAGAATTTCTTGGAAGTCTTCAAAGATGGTACTGCATTGTGCAGGTAACTTATAAGCTAGCTCGGGATTTTATAGGCTATCAGAAAATTACTCGTTCGGTATTTGCAGCTATCTGCAGTGGATATTCAGTCAAATTTTAGAAGTATCAAAATTGTTTTTAATAGGAAAAAAGATTTCTGAAATCCTTTTCTTGAAAAAGGTCAAGGATGCAATTTTTTAATCAGGAAATGAAATATGCAGAAAATGCAGAGATAAATACTGGCGAATGATAATTTGAAAAAGAAGTTGGGCCAGTGGATTTTAATCGTAATTCAGAATCATTCAATCAATATGAGAAATTTATCTGTATAATCTGATACTGTTCTTTCTTTTTGTGCGCACATTCGAAATGTTTCAGCCTTGCAAATGCCTTACAGCCAGGTTCAGTAAAAAAGGTTAGCACTAGTGGAATGGCATTCAAACAGATGGAAAACATTTCATTTTTTCTATCGTTCGCCGAGAAGCATGTCGCTAAGTTAGAACTTTTCCAAACAGTTGATCTATTCGAGGGTCAAGATCCAAATGCGGTTGTTGTTTGCCTTTCGTCATTGGCCAGAAAATCTGAGGAGTTGTTTGGAAAGCCTGGCTTAGGCCCAAAGGTAAGCGAAATTCTATATCTTGTTAAGTTTTAGAAGTTGTAGGAAAGAAAAATCAACCCATAGAATCAGAGGTCCATGTATTCTGGATATAATTTACACAACATCCAAGTTCTGTGATTTATAATTCTTTCAGTTGAAAGGTATTGCTCATTGTTTCTGACTCATTATCATTCTCCCTTTCATACATGTATGCTTAAACTATTAGTGATATGAATACCCTGTGCATTTTCATAGTGATTTGGATATGTAAAGTAGAATGATACATTTTTTAACATTTGTCAGTTCTTATGAGCTTATTTCTCGATAATCCGAATTCGGAAAGTGGCTTTGAGAAGAGTAGATTCAAGCATTTTAGGAAATGACATTTAGAGAAAAATTAAAGAAACGTGCGTTTGAAATATCAGTCTAAGCCATACCGAGGTAAGCAGAAATGCCAACAATTAAACTTACAGCTTTCTTTGATTTGATGTTATCCAAAATATATTCACATATATAGTAATAATAAGTGCAGATTCATTGCATTTAAGCCATTTAAGTACTTTTTTATATAACATTCAGTTAGTGATAATTTTAGGCATGCAACTATGAATTCATGATAACTCTCTTGAACGTTTCATCGGTTGTATATTGCAAAATTCTTTCTTTTCAATGATACCAAAACCATAAATGCGCCTCATCGTAGAGGCTAATAATAGTGAACTTTATATTATCTACCATAATGACTTGTCGGTCAACATAAACTTTAGTGGTAGTCGACTACTATAAATTAATAATACGATACAGAACAAATCTGTAAATAATCAAGCAGCACTTATGTTTTTATTTTAGACTACTATACTGACAAGCATTTAAACCAAAAATATTACCCATTCATTAGCTGTCTCTTTAGGAGGCGAAAGGAGAAAAACGTGAGTGGTCGGAGCAAAAACTTCGTGCCGGCGAAGCAATTATTGGACTTCAAATGGGCACAAACAAAGGTGCTAATGCATCCGGTATCAATATGGGTAACACGCGTCACATGTAAAACTATCAAATCCTGACAGGAAATATTAGGTCGGGAAGATGAATAGAAGGGAGCGAGAGGAAGAAAAAATGAGCCAATAATGTTTTCCTAATGTAGTTGCTTAATTTATTTCAAATAAATATACGCCGTTTTTGACGTAAAATTTAGTGTTCAGAAATATTTTGAAATAGGAGCTTAAAGAAAGAAAATAATCTCAGATCTTATCACTACTCCTCTCTTAAAATACTTCTATTCATAAAAAGATATTAACTGTTATGAACTATCATTTGAGTCATTTAATGCTGACTTCAGATTTGTATTCGCAGTAATTTATTGTTTGTTGACAGAAGCACAACTGATTTTAGGGAATTCATACGTTAATGAAGTAACTGAGAGCTAATCTATTGAGCTACTAACTTGTGCATCGAAGTGTTGTTTAATATTTCTCGTCCATAGTGGCTTAAGTAAAATATTTAAGATAATTTAGTTGATAGAAATATAACTGTTGCTGTTGCTGTCTTCTGTGGCTTTATCATATAAACGTGTTACATTTGTGCGTAATAATTCCGATTTACTACGTGTATGTCTTATTTCGTTCTATTCCTCCTTTTGAATATTTCGCTTTATTGACCAAACTTTCACTTCGGAATAAATTGTTTTCTCATTCTTAGAAACAGTGTTCTGTTACGTTTACCATCGATTTTTTTGTATAGTATTTGGTGTTTAACGAATTTTCTTGGAGGGATATAACGATAAATGACAGCAGTAGCCGGAATGGAGCATAACGGTAGTTGGGATAGACGTTTAGTTTCTGTTTACCGTCTTGTGAGACAGTCGATTTTCGTAGCATTTCGTTGTTTTAACTCTCACAATAACTTCTGGTAGCTGTATAGTATTGGTTTGGGGACTAACTGTAACGGTTTTTATTTGAAGTGGTGGAAGCGGTACATATAAGGGATTGTTCATTGTTGTAGTATATGAATGATAGAAAGAGTTTGAAGTTGGATAGTTCTGTGTGTTGCAGTTGTAGTGCTCCATGTCTTGGCTTTCAAGAGTGTCACATATTGCTGGTCGTGCCGAAGATTTGCTCAATCAAATTGACCAAAATGCTGCTGTCGTATGATTTTTTTTTTAAATACCCATTCAACTTTTTTTATAAGAGTTGTACAGAATCAACCATCAAATGATACAGCAACAAGGCACGGAAATACATCGCATGTTAAGCATTATTGATATAATTTGTAAGAAGCCCTAATCAGTAGATCTGTTTCAGATCTGCTTAGGAAGTGTAGTTATTGTTAAGCAAAAATGTGAGTACATGTGAATGGAAATTGATACTTACAGGTGGTTAAGACTGTTAAGTGAGTGGTTTGATTCCTCGTAAATTTTGACTTTCTTCATTTATCGAAGATAGTGTCTAAAGAATTTGTGAGCTGAAGAATGTTGCAATTTCAGGCATTGAGAAACACAAGAAAAGGTGTTGGTAAGAGTGACTCAGCAATGAGTTTGATCGAAATTGAAGGGGAAGGAACAAAGAAATTGGGGAATTTTCAGTCAGAAGTTTCAGGAGAAGCAACCAAACATCACATAAGGTATATTAATGTACGGAATAATAGTGGTCATTTAATATTTATGAAATGCTTCATTGAATCTATCAACTACACATGTCGAAACATTGAATGCACAATCTCTCAAAAATTTTGTATACTAAAAATAAAAAGTCCCTATGAAGTTTTGATATGTGCCAAATACAAGACAACATTAGTCTTTCAAAGAGAGCTAGTGTGATTTGGATTTTTTTTCGTTTAACGACCCACTAGTTGTTTCCATGGTTCACATCATTCGCTTTCACCATTAACTCTTTGATTTCTCTTAAAACTTTTTTCTCAAAAGATCGTGTTGGAGTATTTTTCACTCATCACTACTCGAAACCACAATAAGATACTTAGATGAGGTTTTATGGGAATGACATATTTTAAGATCGAGATGCCAAGTTGCATAAATTTCCTAGAAAATGAAAAAGCAGTTAAAATCGAACAAACTGTCAATCACGCCTATTTAAACAGTAAGAACTTACAGTTGCACATATTAGTATAAACTTTACTGATCATGCTTATTTAAGTACATTATTCGTAATCTTTCAGTTTTGAATTGCCTCACCAAAAATTTTCATCATGAATAAACTTTCCAGGACAGACTGTGCATATTCATTATCAGGCCGAATTCGTAGTAAAAAAAAAGACGATGATTTGATCGCTTATCTGAATAATTCAAATGAACCGACTTCAAGCCGCTGTTCTTCCGTAGCAAGTTGTTTTTCAGCACCGAATCCTCATATTGCAAGTGAGAATTTAATATGTACTCCAGCTATTTACAATTTTTTTCTTAATAGGATTGTTCCGGAAACTTGATTTTTAGAAACTTTCTATTGTTTGTTTGTTTTTTATGATCCACCTCTTCATCGTTCTTTTCTTTACAAAAGATTTTAAGTTCTTTGATTTTTGCCAGCGAACAACCACTTTTTGCTTTAAAATATGCAATGTTGTAGTGGAAAATGCGAAGAAATAGCTCATTTAAATTTTAGATACCATTCGAACAACACCTGATTCGTATACAACTGAGGAATATCGGAAGACGCAACAAGCGGATGCTCTGAAATGCTTGCATATAAAAGAAAGTCAGATAGCTGTGATGTCTGTTCGATTGCAGGTAAAATTTAATGCATAAATTTCATTAGTTTATTTAACTTCGAAGGTCACATTTATTTCAGGAAGCAGAAGAAGCTAATGTCAAAAAAGATACCCAGATAGCAGAACTCAGTAAAGAATTGAAGTTGATCAAGAAAGAAATAGAAGCAGGAAATGGTGGTATCTCGAATGGTCAACCATCTAGCTTGAAAAAACTTCAGCATGAACATGACAAAGAAAAGGAAGAATTTGAAAAAAGAGAGCAAGATTACGTGAAACGTTTAGAATCAGCCAATAATGAAAATTCGGAGACTGAGAAAGAATTGCAGAAACTGAAGGCAAAAATTTTGAAGATGGAAATGAATGAACAAAATTTGATGGAAGAGGTACGCAAATTTTGCTTTTTTTCCTCGCTTAAAACCTCTTCAGGTAATTTTTCAATAAATTTTTGTGGTTTTATAACCTCGAAGAAATTGCAGATAAGACTTGCGAAGTATAATTTAGAAGAGAATAAACATGAATTTGACGAATACAAACAAAGAGCCCAAAAAATTTTATCTGCGAAGGAAAATCTTTTGACGTCTTTGAAGGAGGTATTTCCGAATCTTTTTCCAGTAATTTCTGACTTTTATCCTGTCTTTTGATTTTGAAATAATAACAAAAGGACAGAGCATTCCAGTTATCTGTTCTGTTCTCAAAATATGACTGAAATAATAAGGTCAGGATGAACTAGAATACTGTTTAGAACAATGGTATATGTTCGTTGAGCAGTGCTTGCATGCATATGTCATTAGTTAAAAAGTTTTATGATTACTTGTAATAATTTACTGGTCTGCTGCTATTATTAATTGTGCATCAAATCGTTTCAGTACTACAGGATATTCATTTTGTCATTAATAGAAAAAATTATTTCAGGTTTAAAATCTTGTTATCTTCCTATTTAAATTTCTTGTTATCTTCCTATTTAAATCTTGCTATCTTCCTATCTCAATTTTTGATTTTGAAGAGCATAATTTGTAGAATTCGTCCTTTGGATCAGATGGTATAGTAAACAGTGTCGAATTGGAAGAACTACGATGTGAATTTGATCTATTAAAGGATGATCTTCAGCAATCACAATTTGTCATCTATAATCTTAAGGCAGATATACAGGTAGTTGCGGCCGTGATTTTCATTTCTGCTTGGATTGGATTTAAAATTCTTAACGAAGATATAATTTAGTCCGCTCGGTCCGAGATGCACCAAAACGTTGATTCAGTTTTTTGGTTTTTTCGACTATAGGTACTCAGAACCATCTAGTCCTTCTGATCTAATCGGGTTGTCTTTTCCATGAATTTTATATACTAATTCCAATGCAGTCGAAGACCTCTTTTCATTGAATCTACCACGGTAACAGAGATGTAACTGCGGAATATGTTTCTAACCTTAATTTTTTGAGGAAATGGAAAATAAATTGCGTGATGAACAGCGATCTTCTGGAATACAAAGAGAAAATCTTTTAAAGCAGATGCATCACCATATATCTCAAGCAAACAAATACAAAAAACAGATGGAAAGAACTCAGCAAGTTAGTACTCACATTTGTAGAGCAGCTTATTTGCTGAAAATCTCCTATGCGATAGGCAGTGCTTCTATATTGACGATACATGTTTTCCGCTTTTTTATAGCTTATCTGCTGAGTAAACTTTGCTATTAACTCTCTCATTCATTCTTTTATACATGCAGTAACACTTCATACTACTTATCACTTATTAACTAATATCATGAAAAGAGTAGTACAAATCTGTGTATATCACTTTTTTAGAAACGAGATTTTTTTTTCTTTTTAGGAATATGACTTTTTACAAACGGAAATACATAGACAAGAAGAAGCGGTTGAAAAAAAACTTGCTGAGAAAGATATTGAATTGACAAAACTAATGGAAGAAAAGAAGACAGGCAGAAGATACGAAATCGGTGAAATGGAGCAAAAAATTTCGCTTCTAAGTGAAAAATTGATTTCGAAGCAAACAGCTATCGAAAGGATTGAAAGCGAAAAGAGAGCACTCGAGTTACGACTTGAACGTGCTGAAGTTATTTTTTAAATTTTAATTTGGTATCACGGGATCAGGTATCATGTTCCAGCTTTAATCAAATTAAATTAAGCAATTCTTTATGCTTTCACCTGCCATTCAATCTAGCATTTTCTATAGTTTCAACTGGATGGAACGAAAACCAGCTGAGCGACAGTAATTCAATGCAAATGAACCTCCTTTTTATTTATCCATCTATGAAGCACACTTTTGTTGCTCAAATTTTTGTTGTTTTTTTGTTGGTTATTTGTCCTTTGTTCAATTTTGCATTATTTCAGTATGCATGTAGAAATGCTGAAGCAGCTGCGGTTAAAGCAGTGGCGATTGAAATGCGCGGAAATGTTATCAGTGCAAGTGATCAAAGTTGTTCGATATTTACAATTTCACATTCGGATAATATGCTTGTTCACATGGTTAAACTTGCAGTTTGCATTTTTGATCGTCTTGGGTAAGAATTTTACTTGTTTTCTAACTTCTCAGTAAGTTTCAAAGCGTTTTAAAAATGTTCAGCTTATGTTATTTTTGTTTAACCGAAAGGCAATGTGTGTGGGCTGTTTTCAAGGTAGAGTTATGTACATTGATAGTTACTGAATCATATAAATTTGTAGTTTAAGTTGCTATTTGTAGTTTAATTTCTAGATCAGTTCGATTTTTTCTTTATACTCAGGCCCATGTTTGGATTTCTTATATTGTGCATTGTTACACACATTGGTATCCCTTATTTTGTTCATTATATATTTGAGATGCATTATTTTACATATTTAGCTTAATGCATATATCAGTATTAAGTATAATTTATATTTTTTCAGTTCTAATTTTACCAATTCTAGTGGAGTTGAGATTTATAAATTTTTTTCAGGTTACGTTTAGCAGTATTTATGCGCAGTCCTATGTTTCGTTTCTTTTTCTTTACCTACTGTTTACTATTACACGCATGGGTATTCTTTATTCTATTCACTTACACACCTGAAATACATCCCCTCTAACATCACCAACTACCAACTTTGTCCATATGCATCTTTATTCCTATAACGCCATCCGTGTGTATAAGCAGATTTTTGTACTCCTAATTCAGTAAGATTGGCTTGCAATAAGTCTTCCGAGATTGGATCATATTGTGCCTAAATATCAACTGTGATATGCAAATAACTTCTATGAAAATACCTTTCCTTCCTTGAATTCTTGTGATCTCATTTTTGCATAGGCTCTTTAGACACTTCTTCTGTTTTAAAATATTTCTTCTCTTTCATTGTTTGGGAAATCATGTAACTAACGTGATTTTCTTTTTCCGGTGTTTGAAAAACATAGTTTTTGTGATTTTGGTTTTTATTGAAATAGAGAATCTATTAATAAAATTATTTGGATATACAGGTTTTGGCGCAGTTGTTTTATCTCGCCAATATGTACTTTTAAATTAAAACTTGAGTAACTGTCCTGAAATGGCAGATTTCACGATTGAAGACCAATGCATTACTTTTACTTTGAAAATTAGACAAATTGGAAGTGGGTCTGGATATAGCCTTGATGCTTTTATAAATGTTGCATTTCTTAGGCTGCGTTATTTTGAGAATCAAGCAATTCTGCTATGTCGATAATTTCGCAGGAAAATCAAAGATTAAATTGATTGCAGCCAAGGCATTGTTTAACTGTTCGACGTGTTGCTTGCCTATTTGGAATCTATGGCTTATGCGATGCAAGTACCTCAATCTTTGCGTTCAATTGCACATTATGTAAAAATAGGTGCTGAAAACGCAGATCGTGATCCAATTATCCATTATTGGTGTAAGTTTGAGATTCTTTGGAAAACTAGACGAGGGCCTCATTGCAAGGATCGTAAGCTTTACGACTTATTATGGTTGTTCTACAAAGATTTTAGGGTTTCATAAATGAAAAGATCAACCGTTTAGGTTTGTTTTATGCAGTACAAACTGGGATGGATATAGACAAGAAGTCTCCAGAAGCTCTGCAATATCTAACGTCATTGCTTTCAACATTGGAAGATGTAAATCTTTTGCGAAATCTTTCATTCATAGTTTACAAGAATTTAAATCAAAAATACGGTGATTTAAAATCCAGTAACTATAGATGAAGAAGAAATTAAGTGGGCGAGAAGCGCTAACGCAAGATTTGGTAGCCCAAGCCCATATCGAGAATTTCGCAATGAAGTTATTCGAATATGCCGACAAAAATGATCGTCAGTCGAATTTTACGAAGTAATTTTGCACGTAATTCACAAATTTTGATGTGAAGGTTTTCAATTTTTTTCGTTTGATTAAGAATGATGTAATTGAGATACTGATTTATGAAAGAATGTAATCTTTTTAAATCAGTTCGCTAGGAATACCTACCCTTTCTTTATTTCATTTTGTGTCGATGCAAAAAGTTTTGTAAATATGAATCTTCATATATTTAATTCATTTTTCTTTTTAGGGAAAATAAATTTGTGTTTTATAATACTTCAGTTCTGCTCATAATTTTTAGGGGTGTTATCAGAGCTTTCTACACTGCTGGACACTTAATCGATGTTTTAACCATTTTTGGAGAATTGGATGAGAACCTCGTTGCAACTAGAAAATACGCGAAATGGAAGGTTGCACTATTATTTCTTTTAACATTTTTCATTTAGTATATTCGTAGGTTCGGTCTCTGTTTATTGGCATGTGTTATTGAAAATATTAATTAAGCTTTAATTTTGCATGCTTTAATTTTTAAATCAAGGATCTATTTCAGGCTACATACATACACAGTTGTATGAAAAATGGCGAGGTTCCGAAACCTGGATCAGGTCGAAGTCAAGATGATGATCTGAAAGGCTTTAATATAAAAACTCCTCAAAGTATGCTTTATTTTGGTTTTGAAAACTTTTTTTAGTCAGTTTTATAAACATTTCGAAATATAGTAGTACAACTTTTCTTAAAATTAATATCTTGCAGCTGAAATAAACGAAGAGCCTCAGTCAAGTACGAGTGGACCTGTTCAATCTAGCATTCTACCATACTCTATTGATTCTTCACACACTGCTTCGGATTTAGCCCAAACGGTAGAAACTTGTCAGACGTTGCATATCCTGGATTCCAAGAGATCATCACAGGTGGTCTCTGACAATAATGAAAATGGAAGATTGACCCTGGATGATTATATGGAAGCACAGAAGTATGCAAAATATGCCGTAAGTGCACTGAGTTATGAAGATTCTAAGACGGCTATCGAAAGTATGATGAAAGCACTTTCAATTTTGAAGAAATGACGGATTTGTTTTCAGAAAAATTATTTTGAAAAATGTCATCATTATGAACTACAGTTTTGCTTTTTTTGTTTTCGACAGCTTCTTTATTGGATCAATTTCTGTTTCTCTATCATGTGTGAAATCGTATAAATAGTAATTTTTAGTTTTTATGTAAAACAAACAACTGAGATATCAACTTCACTTGACTTCTTTTTTCATCATTTAATTTTTGAAAGTTTTGAGTACAACGCTATGAAAAATACTTTTTGGGTCGAAAATTTCGTTCAGCTGCTGTCCATGAGATGCTTTGGATAGGCATCATCTTGGTATTCTGTGTTTTAATCTGTCATCATCCTTCATTACAGCGCATTATTATGCAGAGCACTTTGTAATTTACTTGTTCATACAAATTTTGACATGCTATAATAAAAATCTTCGAAATTATTAACTGTTTTCGATGCAGAAGATGTTCGTGTTTCGGTTCAACTTTTTCGTTTTCTCCTAATTCATCCTCATTATCAGACTTAAACACGGCTAAATTATGATCAGTGCGGATTTGATCCAAATCCTGACACACGCTAATTATTGTTTTGATTGATTTAAAGTTATTCTGCACTATGTTATTTTTCAAGAAGGATTGTTTGCGATCGTTTGAAAGCAAATATAATAAGTTTGGGGATGAAAGTCTAGGATGAAAGCATTAATGAGTATCATATGTTTTGCTTTTGGTCCAAGTAAGTGCGTCTTTCTCTATTAGCAATAACTTTTCAAACGCCGATTTCATTTAAACAAGTTATTAAATTTTGGGGAAGTTATTGGAAGTGTGCTTCTGTCTCTTGAACATTCGTGATCTGATGTGGAAATTCTTGTTGCAGGTAGCGAATATGGAAGAGAGGAAAAAGAATAAAGCTAGGCGTGATTATCATCCGTTAGAGTACGTCTTTAGTTTACACGTTCTGATTGTGAATGTTTATTGCGAAAAATTATTTCATGCACTGTTTTCGATGAATTGAATAGGTTAAACATTTATTTCCAGCAGTGGTACTGGGTTCACCAATTTTTTTGGAGCAAAAGAACAATCTAAGAAAGTGATTGTGTTTGGTAGGAAATCAAAAGGTAAAAATAAGAAGAGACAGCATGTTACAAAAGAAGTGCCCGTTGCGTCACCATTTACAGGCAGTTTCTTTGATTTTCAATTATTAGAAGTGAAAGTTTTGAAATCATGTTTATATTTAAAGAACTTTTTTAACTGATTTGATAAAATATCACAATTTTCTCCGAAGGATTTTTTCAAAAATGGTATTTGTAACGGTCACTGAAAATGCAGTTACTCCAATTTTTCTAATAGTTTGAATGCCTACAGAAATATGAAAAAATGCCATTTTTATATTCAGGAGAGCACGCAATTTTTGCAGTACCACTTACTTTGGCTGTTTTACGAACGGGCTCTCATGATGGAATTCCACTACCAGTTGTTGTTAGGCAATGCATCGATTGCATTAATGGGAAAGGTGCCGTTATTTTGCATTTTAGCTGCACAATACGTTAACATTCTGACTGTCGCAAGCAATCATCATTTAGGATTTTTTACAAGTTTTAATAACTGTAAAACTGATATAAGGTAGTACATTAAATTTGGTGCGTGTATGAAAAGACATGAAAAGATTCAATTTAGGACTGTGTGTCGAAGGGATTCATCGGATTTCCGCGCCCAAAGCAAATTTGGACAAACTTGAAGAAGCAGTAAATTCAAGATGCTCCATTGAGTTGGAAGATATTCACGACGCTTCAGGATTACTAAAAAGATTTTTGCGCCAACTTCCAGAACATATCCTAACTAATGAAAAACAACCAGTATTTGAAAAGATTGCTTCAAGTATTTTGAGCTTTTAGTTTATTATTATTATGGTTCCTTCCTACTTTTTTTGGCAAATAGGTATTTTTCTTCTGTTACTATATATATAATACGAAAAGATGCAGTCAGTTTTGCTTTCAGTCTTTCAATCACAAAATTGATTTATTGAAGTTGAGTTTCAAAATTTGTATGTTTCATTTCAGATTGTCCATGCGGAACGTCCTCCCCATGTCGCTGTTTGGTAGCAGATATGTTGAAAGCTCAACTGACTTCACTACCAGAAGAAAATTATATGTTATTGGCGTACATATTCATACATTCTCAAATGATATTACAGAACAGTGATAAAAATAAGATGGGTATGGCTGCACTTGGATTGATTTTGCAAGCCACGCTCAATATATCACAAGCTCTTGTTCGAATATTCTTGCTCAACGCTTCTGATGTCATCCTAATGAAATATCAGTCTCCTTCCGTAAGTTATTATTTGAAAGAAATTGAATTTCTTAAAATCTCTTCATTTTATCAAAATTCGCATTAGTCTTTAATTTTCGTTTTTTTGTAGGTTGACATTGAGCGGTTGTTTAAGAAGAATGATAAACTGTAAACAAATATGCCATTATAGATTAAAGCAGCCAAAAAATCATATCATTAGTCCATTACCATTTTACAATTACCAATTTTGGTTTCTTTGGATGAGTGTCTTTGTCATTAAAAAAAGTTTTTCTTTTTTAATAAAAATGAAGCTTTTTTAAATTAAATTTTAATATTGTTTTTTATATCACATTTCAGATGGTGTATCTATTCAAAGACGTTCAAATTAAACGGTAAATTTTCTTCGTTTTAAACATTATCTTTGATCAGTTCATGCAATTTCGAGTGGTTTTCAATTTCTCATCACTTGTTATTCTGAAATAAAAATATCTAACAGTTGTCTAACTGATTTCTGACATGGAAATTTCGTTTCATTTCTGGTGTACTAGTTTCTAAAATGAAATGAAGTTCATAGCTTTAGTTTTTCTAAAGTTTAAATTCAGTTAGATTAAAATACTTACACCTTATCACGCATTTCAAAACTGGTTCGTTTCTCTGCATCATTCTTTTGTTTCTGTAAAACTTTCCATACGATTAAATTATAACTTTCTGTTAAAATGGGGTTGGTTAGGTTGAATTAGTATACTGACTGTTGAGGCACACTTTAATTCAAAAAATAAATAGTGGATGCTGGTTGGTTTCAGTTTTCTGGATGTTTTCTAAATATGCGGGCTGTTAATTTATGCGAAAAATAATGAAAAAATTGACTTACTCTTAAATGTTTGATGATAGCAGCGATAATAGCAGTGGAAACGATCGTCAGCATAAGAACAGCAATAATTATTAGTTCGGAATTGGTTTTGGTTTGTTCACTGACTAGTTCCGTTTTCATATTTACATGGTATAGGGGATGTACAGACGTGGATGTATTTAGATGATGCTCAAATTTTGTGTTTTCATCACCAATTAAACCACCTTTCTGGAATGAATCATTAGAACTTTAAATATATCAGATTTATTTTAGAGCAAATTTCAAATCTGTATCTGAATATCGTGCAAAATCTGTAAATTATTTGAAAACTCATGAAAAGCGTGTTGTTTGAAGTATTCGAATTAGAACTATAATAAATTTTTCTTCTTTCTTTTTAGAAAATATACTTGTTTTGTAGCTTTTCATACTTTTTTTTAACAACACTACAAATTAACTTTTTTTTTGTTTTGCATTAAATTTTGCTGAATAACTGTGTATTACTTCCTTTTTTAGCCAGTACCTTTAATTTATTTATGAGTTATTATAACAAAGAGTAAACTAATTTAATTTCTATTGTGGGAAAAAATAACATATGTTTCAACTTACAGCTAGAAATTTATTGAGAAGGTCCGTACTAATGTTTTCTAGTTTTATGTTATTATCCATTGTTAAAATTGTTGATGTCGTTGAGTAGAAGACATCATCGCTTGAGTTATACATCTTGAATGAATCTTTAATTACATTCATTATAGCTTGTCCTTGTAAAATATACGGACGGTTGCAGTTTGTTTCGTTAGCGTGCAGTAACATGAAGTCTTGATCTAGCAGAATTGCTTCTTTGTACTTCAATTCGATCTCTTCTACCACTGAAATTAAGTACAAGTTCATTCTTATTTGTTCGATAATGAGATTATAAATATTTTCTCAGAAGAGGAAGAATTACTTTATTCCTCTTATAGATTTTCTAACTTTTATATCTCTATTTGGCGAAATATGCTTTAGTTAACCTGAGCTTATTAACTTTGGTTCAATTTAATTCTTTTCTAAAAATTTATTAATTTTCATAGCTTAGTGAAATTAAAATTATAAAGGCAATACCTGTTTCCATATTTTCATTACATAACCATTGATTGTTTGATAGATCCAATACGCGTAAATTTTTCATGTTTTCTAGTACAGTTCTTGACAGCGTCGTCAACTGATTGTCACGTAATATTAGTTCTTCTAGCTTTTCATTCTGAGCTTCCAAATCCTTTTCTTCGATATGTTGCAATTGTCCGTTACTTAAGTCCAACTCCTTTAATTCCTTGACTAAATTTGCAAAAAAATTGATTAAAAAATTCATTCTTTGAATCCAAAGATTTACTTAGATTTCATTATCAATTTTCGTTATAAATTTTCATCGAATTACTATCTCAGTATTTGGGAGGTACTGACTTTTCCATTTCGCAAGACCAACCAAAACAAGGTCTGAATATACTTGGGAAGTTTTTAATTTTGTTCAGGATTTGAGTACTTTTAACTCGTTAATTGTAACAGTTTCGTGTCAGATTGTTTACCTTTAGTGAGGGGAGATGTCTGAGGGTGTTATTCAATTCTGTGATACTTATTTCACTCATATTTAAGCGACGAAGATTACTGAGTCCGTTGAAAGCGTCGTTATCAATCTTGAAAATTCTATTTATTACGGAAATTGAATAAAATTAGTATTACTCCTCGAAGTAAAATTTTTTCTATCCGAAATTTATGTTCTATTTTTGATTGAAATTTTGGCTATTCAAGACTTACATGTCTTAGTCGTTTATTATGCCGAAGATTTAGGAAGCTAAGCGATGAACCAAGTTTGAAGAAGGAATTATTTTCCAAAACTGAAAATTCATTCCATCCAAGATCGAGTTCTTTCAAATGTTCCAATCCATCCCACCAGCAAGCTAAACTTTCATTTAGATAATTTCCGGCAAGTGATAGGCGTCGTAGACTTGGTATCCAAGCAAAACTTCCACATTCCACCTCATTCAGCAAATTGATTCGTAAATCGAGCTGTAAGTTCCCATTACCATTTTATTATATATTAATCATTGTGAACTATTTTATTTCTCATCACATCTTAATTTCGCATAACCCATCATTTATTGACATAGTTTCATATCTTTCTTTTATCAAATAAAAATCACATTTACCTCTGTGAGTTTGATAAGACCTTGGAAAGTGTTCTTACGAATAACAGTCAGACTACATCCGGGTAGTAATAGCTTCTCCAATTTGCTCAGTCCTCCAAATATTCCTTCTGTTATATTAGTGATTCCATCAGTTCCACCCATATCTAGAACCTGACATACTGTTCAGTCCTCAAGTCGAATTTTAAGGTTAATGAATAATTATAAGTTCTCTTTCTTCGTATTTTTCTTTCGTTTATTACAAATGTTTTCCTGAGAATTTTCTAACACTTAAATTTCCATACGATTTAATTTCTACTTGGAGTTCTTTGAGTTGTGAAATTTCGTTGAAGATATCGTTGAATGAATTATGATTTCCGATATTGAGCTTTTTTAAGGAGTTGCGAAGTATCGATAATGTCCCATTTTCCAACGATGATATGAAATTTCCTTCCAAATTTAGGATTTCCAGCTAAAAATGATTAAAAAAGGACTGAATTTATTTTCAATAAAGCATTTCCAATTAGGAATTATTGGCAAGAAAACAATTTGAATTGAAGGAATGGAGGTATGTATTGGAGGTAACTAATCATTTTACTCGTATAGAATACTAGTTTAAATTCTTAAAATAAAATCTTGGTGTGATTTCTCGAATTTCTAATTTCTAATTTCCATTTAATCTTAGCGGGTAAAAAGATGGATCTCTCAAGAATAATTGTTTTTGAAAACAGCCTTTGGACCAAAAATTTGCTAATAAAGCTTACATCTTTTAGTGTCTCGAAATCCCTTCTTACCAGACTAGTTAACTTGTTATAAGCCAGGGATAAAGTTTTCAGTTTTGTTAAATTTTGAATTGCTGCTCGTGGAAATTGCTCTAGGTTGCAATCGGTAATGTAAAGTTCTTGCAAGTACTCAGCTAAGCCATGGAATGAATCATCATGAATGTTCAAGGAAATGCTTTCAACACATTTGTCTGAAATTCAAATTTTCCAGCTAAGAAAGTTAGAAAAAAATTTGTTTAAATTTATATATTTGAAAGATAGTTGAAGCCAGATATAGTAAGGGATAGTAATTAATTCATTGATGAAAAACTAACCAATGGATATGATTTCTATGGGCGCATAGAGATTATCGAAAATTTTTCCAGGTAGCATGCCATCGACAAATTTAACACGACTTAATGTCACCTTTAAAATTCATGATTTGGATCAATGGTACAAGGAAGCATAGGAAGTTAATTATGCATAATTCACAATTTGATTAAACTGGAACACAATTTAAATCTAATTAAATTTCTTTTTAAATGCCAAAAAGATAAATTGATGGTTGAAAATAATTTTAATTTTTTGATTTCCTAAAAAATGATACTTCCACTACTTGAAATGATTAAGAATATCGAAATGGTTATAGAGTGATATATTAAAAAATCAAGTTTGTGTGTTTTTGATGAAATGGCATACCAAGTTTTCTTAAGAAATTTCATCAAGAAATTTAAATTCCTATTTGTCTTTTCTGATTTAGGGAAAGAAACTAACCTGTTTAACGGTTTTTTTCGCAGCAGTAGCAGCAAACAGAGCTTTTTTAAATTGTTCCACTGTAGAACTATACAAACAGCTGATATCTACAGAATCCTTATCTCGAACATTACAGAAACAAAAGCTTCCATTATAAGAATCAGCATTTGCAATTGTACTAAGGGCAGGACAACCGGGTACTGAATCATATTGTTGCGCTTTCGCTACGAATAATAACAGCAAACTGAATAGCAAGTAGGAATAAATTAATATGTCTTGAATTTGTATTTCTTTCTTATGAGCTTCAATAATTATCGAATATTCAGTTCTTGCTTGGCATGATTCAATTTTTGCAATATTTGGAAGTAATCGTAAAGAATGAGTTCGAAAAAAGGAAAAAATTGATGAGTGAAATAGGAATTTCATGGACTTTCCATAATCGTTAGGTATATTAGCCAGAAATATCTCATAGAGTTTCCCCTTTATAGATCCTGAAGTTGATTTACCGACTTCATTTCTCGTTACTAATGTCAGCGGAATGGTCATCGTTGAGAGGTTTGATAGTAGTGATGATGGTGAAATTGATGATGGCGGTATATTGTATCAATCGCCAAACGACCCAAAATGTGATCCCTGTTAAGAAAATGTAATGGATTTTCTCATCTAAGAGATGCCACTACTACTGCTACTACTACTGCTGTTCTGGTTTTCCTGCTCATCATATCCTCTTTGTTGCGCTATTGTCGTTACTGTCCAACATTTCGACATTTTCGTCAATTATCCTCTAATTTTTCTGCCTACCATCGTAATTTAGAATTCGAATTTCGTTTTCTCGTGACATTCCTATGCAACAGTTTTTTTCGATAACATTTCATTCATCATATAAAACATTAAACATTAATTTGTTTTGTGAGTAAAAGATCAAGTGAATGAAATGTCCACTACTTATGTATAATGGATTCCATTTAAAGCTATTGTATTTATACATTTGTTATTTTTTCAAGTATGATAACAATCGATGACTTTTTTAAATGACTGTGTAACTGTTTATTGCTTTCGGCCGTGGTTGGCGAATTTTGAAGAGAAGTTATCTTATGTCCACTTTTAAAATGGTCAATGCTCGGCTTTGATTTTCGATTTTTCAACAGTGAATCAAGATTTGGAAATTTTTTTAATCATGTAGTATCTCAGTAGTTTTATTCTTCAAATAATGTTGTGGAGCTCTTTCTCCTAATTTAAATGTACATGACATCGAGAATATAATTTTTGTATGGATTTATTAAAAACAGTGGTGCTATTTAAATGTAAATTAAGGCAAATATACTTTAAGATATGTGGCACCAAAATCACCAAAGATTATTTGCGAAGGAAATTTATCGGACTCCGAGGAAGAACTCCGTAGTGAGGAACGGAAGCAGCGAAGTCGTCTGCAACAGCTTCATCTGCAAGTAAGTTTTTAGTGGTGAATTTTGTTACCGGTGACATTTCTTGTTTTAACTTAGATGTCACGGAAAACCGGAGACACCCATGGCAGTGCTTTTTATGGATATTTCATTTATCATATATTGTATTTTCCTATGAGCACGATGCGTAGCTTTGCATATTTTCTGCTGTTTTTTATTTTAGCTTGTATATCGTAGAAAATCTTTCTTTTTATGGAAATTTCTAAACAATCAAAGATTTTTATCAAATTCAAAATATTTCTACTGTTTTCGAGCAATTCGTACCTGTTCTTGACTCAAAAAATCACTGTTTTTTTAATATCTTACCTGTTTTTTTTGTATCTTTGAAACTTGCAGATCGAAGAGCTTCGAGAATTAAACTTATCAACGAAACAAGCAGAAGAGGAGTTATGGGATGTACAAACAGCAATCACAACGCTCTGCAGGAAAGTAAATATTTTGTTTCATTTCTTATGCGTCGGTGAGTTGAAATTGTTCATATGCACTATTTATTCTGTACATCCTTGAATTCACTTGCTTTCAAGAATCCGTTTTAAGCAGAATACATGTTAAGCTGCAAACAGTGGCTGAAAAATGAACGAATGAAGTCTTAAGGCTCAGCTAATATAATTTCAAGCAGCAAGCATGTCTTATGTCCGTTTCCAGCTTTGGTGCTTGTCACTCAAATGGAAAGAGTGCTTATTCCAAAGCCTTTCGGAGTCCTTAAAAAAATGAATTCCAAAAATATATTTTACTAACATTATTGATTAAATTTTTTTCTTTTTAAGGCTTTTTAAGAATAGAAAACTCATTCGTAGTTAGAACTGATTGCAAAATTTCATAACTGTTTTTCAGGATTTCTCTTGATTGAGTAAATCATTTTACTATCAGTGAAACGTGTAAGGAATTGCTAAAATCATTCGTTATCATTACAGAAAGTTCCTTAGGGATTTTATGGAATGATTAGGCATGCTTAAATTTATTTTTGATTCATATATGTACCCGAGATTTAGCATCTAATACTTAAGAGATGAGGGAAGGTTAACAAAATGAGAATGGGGGATTTCTGACTTCCTAAGTTTTGGAGCTTACATCATTCGCTGTGCCTGATTCTTCAGTTTACTTCGCTTCTAAAGGTTATTTTCATACGTTCAGTATTAAAAAAAAGTTTCCAACTATGCTGTATAATGTTTTAAGGGTATGATGATACAAAATTGTTAAAATCATTTCTCATATTCAGGGATTATCGTTTTTAACACAACGATAATGACACTCTCCCAAATAAAATAAACAAAAATAACTAAGGCATAAATTTGGATATAAGAGTTTTTGTTTTGTCAGTTATATAATGAAATGGACGAAATACATGTAATTATTTACATTTATTTTATTCGCAATAAGTCTTCCCAAATTATTCATTACTTGTTTATTTAATTGTAGTATCTATCTCCTGAGAAACTTATATCGTTTTCTAAAACTTTCCTATTTGCAACAATTAGTCTAACAATATTCAGTGTCTTTATTTTGAAGTTTTAACTTTAACTTTGGAAGGTGATGGATGGATGGAAGTTACTCTAGATTTTTGAGTTTCTTGTTATTTCAAGTAAACTTTTAGAATTTTAATTTGCTGACGATACAGCCTACTGATAGGCCATATAATAGTCCCAAAAGATATTATTTCTTTGTACATTATTTGTTTTTCCCCTTATATAATGGATTTTATTCATGTTAATGATCACTAGCTACAAAATATTTATTGAATTTTGCATCCAAACTAATATGCCTTTTTCCGCCTATACCATTTCAGCTGAAAAGTATACGTATGGAACATTCGAGAAAAATCGAAACACGAAAAAATGATGGTCCAACGCCAACACTGGAAATGTTCGAGGAGAAACAGTTACTGGCCGCTTGCACAGCTTTACGCGAGGACATTGCTCGTCATAAATTAGAAATAATAGCTTTGGATCAATGCTTAAATACCATGAGTGAAGTAAGACCTTATTTTTTTCTTGACACCCTAAGCCATCTCGACTTGTAGCTAAGATACGGATAGCTAAAAACCAACTATAGAGAAAATATCTATAGTTCATTTTGGTGAGTGTCTCTAAGCGCCATACAAGCTGTAAATTCATCTGATTATTTAAACAAACTTCATGTTGAGATCATAACTGTTTGAAATCTAACATAGGTTAGTAAACTCTTTTATTGATATATGCAATCCCTTTTTACTCTTGATTGATCGCTATGCAATCGTACTTTTTACGAATCGCGGCGGAATTCACAAGCTTAAAACTTGGCTTGGCCGAAGTTTGCACCGTTGCTTTTCAAATTCATATATAGAAAGATAGCAAAAAATCTCTTCAGCATCTTCAAAAATGAGTTGGATGATAAACTGCTAGACAGACAGCATTTCGAACTGAAGCTCTTACTTCTATCAAAAATTTATTTTAAGAATAAAAGTACGGAGATTTTGGAAAACATCGACAATGAATACGGAGAGGAATACTGGCGCGATGAATGCCGAAAAGAAGAAAAGGAGCGCGATAGTTTGTTGTCCGAAATAGTTTCACTTCGAAATGATTGCTGCCAACTACGCGCTCAAATTGAATTAAATGCTGTAAAAAGGCTCACATTACTAGTTACAAAGTTTTAATTGTAAGTTGAATTTTATTTTCAGAATTTGTATGGACAAAATGTTTTATTACTTATCATCATCCACAGCACTGAACGAGTACAATTTTCAACTTACTGTTATTGACAGTCTAACAATCGGAAGATTTCTTAAGAACAAATCAGAAGGTCATCTAAAGTAAGCAAAATACAAAAAGCAATTATTTGGAAACAATTCACACTAACTCAGAACTGAGTAAAGATAGTACAGACTGAGCAGACTAAGGAGGAGTTAGCCCAAAGCTGTTTTTGACCTTCAGCTCAATTCATCGCTATAATTAGAGGTGCAGTGAGACATTCTTTAAATTGAAAGGTCCAAAGCTTCCAGTTCTCTAATTTCAAAATAGTGAATAAATTATATTTCATGGATGAAATAATTATATATCATGAATTCCTAGCAGTTAAACAATCCTGATAAAACATTATAAAATATTTTTATATTGTTTTTGGCGAAACAATATAAGCTCAATCTAATCTAACTTAAGGAATGAGTAAAAATAGGGAGTAAACAAAACATTCGACCTTTAGATCAAATTTCTTGAAAGGCCATTCGGAATATAAATTATAACAATGAAAAAGGTAGAAAAAGGTCAAGCACATTATATAGGAATATGACTCAAATGTGGAGAACAGGAAAAGACTCGCATGCAGTATCATTCTTGAAAGACCAAGAACTCATCATTCTGCTTATAAATAATGTGCTTTGCTATGCCTCTATCAGTTAATAAGACTTAAGAGTTCGAATTCTGCTATCCTCAGATTTTTTAAATAATAATAATCTGAACTAAGATGAAAAGCTCTGACTAGCAACGTAGGGAACATATATGCAAACAGTGCACTCAAATATAAGAAAAGCATTTTGTAATTAGTTTATGCTAAATTGGCATATCATATTACTTGGAAAGATGTCAAAAACATTTTTTCCCACAGTTTACTATGTTCATCACTTATTAACTTCGCTTAATGCTAATGCTGTCAAATTCTTTAGAAATTAAATAGGGCACCGGAACTTGTCCATTTTGCTGGAATCCTTATATCTTGCGTTTAGAAAATATGGAACTTTCTAGAAATAATTTTTGACATTGATATCTTTATGACTATCTGTTTCTTTCGGTTTGTGCTAAGGCTATTTGTATCAAATGGTCCCGTACTCCATCACCGTTAGGAAAATTGCGAACCTGAAAACATTAAGAGGTTTTTAAGTTGTGAAACAGGTCGATCATTTGAAATATTTTATATTTCTTATTAAATGAATGGCAACAAAATTATGGGGAAATAGATGAATCTACAAATGCTGTTAATACCATCTTGACGGCATGTTCAGCATGTTCCCGAGCTGCAGTTCGTGTTTTTTCCAGACCAGCGCTGTTACCAACAATTTCCCAAGCTAGTTCTGCATCACCTTCTTTAGAAAAACTTCGTTTTATTAGCTTATTTAGTTCAGGATATTCTTCGGCAGCGAAGAGGATGGGAGCCGTTGCAAGTCCTGGAACAACAAATCTGACTGAGAAGTTACACAGAAAACTAGATCTTCACTAGACTGCAAGTGAATCACCTAACTTGAGATCATTTGCAGTCGGTTTTCCCGTAACGGATGACGTTGAAACATAATCCAGTAAGTCATCGATCATTTGAAAGGCGATGCCTAAAGATTTTCCGTACTCGTATGCGGAAAGTTCGTCTGCCTCCGATACATCTAAAAACTTACGAATTTTATGGACAATTCAATTGAATAAGGTTTCCGACAGAATAAAACTTGTATAATGGTCAGTCTCATATCACACACAAAACTACGAAAATAAACTTAACACAAATGATCATGCCAAAATCCAGAACTTTAGGAAGTTGTCAAAGTTATCGGATTTGTCATTACTGACCTGAAAGCATTGCAGCTGATTTGCAGCTATTCGCAAAAAGAGATGCTGTTTTTGAGTATGTTTTAGCCATATATTTGTTGAACCTCTGCGTAGCATTTAGATCTGCCCCATCATTCATTTGCATAAACTCTCCTTTCACTAAGTCTTCAATGATGGTTGCCATAACCGAAATGACGGACGGCCTTCCGATGCTACATAATACTTGTGTTGCACGAGCAAGGATAAAATCTCCCACCAGTACAGCCTGAAGACACTTTTCTAATAAAAAAATGTAATGAGAACTATAACCATAGTTTTTTTCTTGTAATCTGATGATGAGAACTATAAGTCGACATTTCTTTTCTGATAGAGTTCCATGTTGCAACAATGAACTAACATGGAATTTCGTCAACGTTCGTCCGTGAATTTCTGAATTTCTAAGCCTTTAGTAATAACAACAATATATCAAAGACATTACATCTCTCAGCACAGATAAACGGGTGGTTTGTGATAACAGGCTATCAAAATTTGTAATTAGGATGACTCGTGGTTGTTATAAATTCAGTAAAAGATAACTATGAGACAGACCGATTACCATTTTGTTGCCCCAAAGCGCATTTACAGTGCAACTTCCACGCCTTATATCAGCCTTATCGATAACGTCATCATGAACCAGTGATGCAGTGTGTATCATTTCTGATATTACCGCTATTTTGTACTGATTTCTTGTTACTGTTTCACGACCCGAATCTACTAACATTCTGGAAGAAATGCGATGGATTCACAAGATTCTACAGATTTAAAATTTATCTACCACACTACACAATCTTTCACTCGAAGATGAACGAAAAGAACATGAAGTGAACCTACAGAGTGATCTCGTAAACTGCACGGTTTTTACGATTACAGAATGAACAATTTTTGTAATGTATGTCGTCATAAGCCAGAGATAAAAGACACCAAAGCTGAGAAAATATTAACAGCGCTATTAAGAAGTTTATGGAACAAAAACCAACGATTTAGGCTCAAATTGATTGCATGCTCTAGCCATCAACAAACAAATGGTTGGCCGAAATAATTTTCCGCCTTGATCAAAATAATATTTAGCCATTTCTTGGAAAGTTTTCGTAAATGCTGAACTTGCAAAACATGTCGATAATAACGATGGGCTATTTTCTGCATTTCGCACAAGAGTTTCCGTGATTTCAAACTGTAAAACACAGTCTAGTTTAAGCTTGATGTTCATTTAGTAGATTTGACGAACAACAAGATATTGCGACTTAAGAAAGTTACCTGAAGTGCATTCAGCTTATCCCTGATAAAGCTGGGTAACCGTGTACTGAACACTTCTTCGGCAGCCAGATATGGGCGATGAAATTTACGAATAGATCCCCTCATGGTTTGAGGTGACGTTGATACAAAGGGTTGATGCAAAACTGTGAACTAAATAATAAATTATGACTACTCTGTGAAACAATGCTGATATCTGTAAAGTTCCTCAATTATTCCATATCTGCTGATCATTTCAAACTATTTAAAATATCTGAATAGTTCTATCAGTCTGGAAAGAGCACAGGACAATACAATGTTCGCACCAATATGATTTCATGCAAAGTTTCTAATTACCTTTCTTCTGGAAGATAAATTTCGAAATGAATTAAATCAATTCTTTTATTAAAATTTCAAAGATCTGATGCTTTACATATATTTTCAAATAATCTGAGTTGCGTAATTCCAAAATGTCAATCAGTCTGGAAAGAGCACAGGATGATATAATGTTCGCACCCAATATAGTTTTATAAAAGTTCCTGATAACTGGATAATATTAGTAGACTGTAGCCCCTGCCTTTATTTCGACCTAGAAAATCACATATCTTAATTTTCAATATTAGAAATTTAATTCGTTTAAAATCTGATGCTGAATAAATTAGAAAAACTTTTACATTTTGCGGCATCAAACAAGAGGACAACTGTCGTTTCCAAAATGAATTTATGCAATATAAACTCCTGGCACGCCATTTCATAGAGTCCATCGATCGAACTTAAGGCTGAAAAAACTTGTAACTATTAAAATTACCAAAGAAAAAAGCTTAGGTAAAGCTTATAAAAGAACTGATTCATTGTCATTCTGACTCGGTTAACAAATACCTTGCAGAATTTCTATTCAATCCCTAACTTTAAAAATATCCTCATCTGACAGTTTCCCAGCCCAAAACTCAACTGCAAAAATTCAGTTTTAACAAAGCGGGCCGCACTTCCTGCGGAGAGTTGCTGTGCCTCATTGGGATTCCGAATTAACGTGGTATGAGGCAGGTGGATGGTGTAGTAAGTGGATAGATGTGTATATAGGGAATTTTGAAAATAGACGTTATTGATTATTTGCATAGGTACTTCGAGGTTTTCATCACATTCCGTTTACGGATTTTAACTCCATGGAGTATTCCTTTCAGGAGATATACTAGCAGATTAGTGCATGATGCCACCTCATGATGGACAGTATCTTGTGGAAGAAAAGAGTTGGAGTGAATTACTTTCGCATGCTCGATTATGGCGGAATATTTCAAAGCTAGCTTTATCATTTGTTTGTTAACAATAGGAAAAGAGTAGTCATGCGCTTAAGATTTTTTTTAGCTTTATAAATTTTGTGTTTTCAATTGTAGTATAAAATATTCCGTTATATGACTTTAGATGTTTGTTCTATGGAATTGTTGAAGTTCGATTTCTGATTCCAAAAAACATTGAAAAAATTCTGAAAGCAGGTATTGCTTTATAATTTAAACCATAATTTATAAATTAAGAAAGAATGAATCACAAATCTTTGGGATTTTTTGCAGAAAACGGATGAATATGACACTACACCATTTTTTACTATATCTTGATCATTCGGGTGTGGAACGAATGCTCGCACTGGGTGGATCAGGACAGTCTCCTCAAGAAACCATTTATACAGCGTCATTGACTCGTTCACCGCTCGTTAGCTCAGTCGCCAAATTAACCTTGTCTCCATATTTAAACACTAAACCTAGTAAGGTTCGCGTTTATTTTCAAATTATTTCATCTGTTGAAATAGAAACGCTTTACAGTTGTTGTAGGTCCGTGCTCTACACATTTACTTTCTTCACATTAGGTAATATGCAAAAGTCCTAGATATCGCCGGACTTATACTTTATATAGCTTATAATTATATAAAAAAGAATTTCTCTACGTGACGGCTGCTTTGGAATTTCTTTCCCTTCATTTTAGGGTTTGTAGACAATGCGTTTTCGGGTTGACGGGTTGAGATAGGCTACCTTTATTAAAGTTAGCAAGCTCTCTATATTAACTTATTTAAATGAAATTTACACTGATATTTTTTCCTCATTTACCAGAGTGATAGGAAATTTAATATCAAGGCAAAGTTAGGAAAGGAAAGTATATAATTTTCGAAGTGTGAGAATTTGAAAGAATTGAAGACTAACTTGTACACAAAAGAGCTCAATGTACATATCGCTTCTGCATTTGTAGCATTTGGTTTCTAAGGTAATAAATAAGAAATTTTCAAAAAGTTGAAATTTTCATAATTCTTTGCAACAAATATTTAAATTGGAAATTCAAAGTATGTGGCAAATTTACATTGAATTTCCAATATTGTTCATGATTTTAGCGATTTGCAATTTTTAAAAATGATATGACTTCCGTGTTCATTGTTTTTTTTTACAATGTATGCCTGTCCAGATAATTTTTATGTGTAGGAGCCTAATCTTTAACAGCAGTAGGAAGTTCTAAGGTCTGCCTTAGCACAATTTTTATGCTTTATATTTATGGCAGTCTTTAAAAATTTTAGAGAAAAGTAATGCATTTTGAAATACGGGAATTCAAAATTATTTTTCGTGTGCTGATTTAATGAACACTGTTTGATTATTATGTGTTTCTTTTTTGGTCAAGATGTGATATAAGTTTGTTGAAACAAGCATATTTCAAAATACTAGGAAAACAGAAGGAATAGTTTTTAAATGTCGCAATTTTTTATCAAATATGATGAAAAAAAGTTATTATGACTGCTTTTGCTTTTGTCTTGATATCTAAGGAATTTCAAAGTTGATTATGGAAATAATTTATCAACTGGCGTTCCTAGTTGAGCTGGTTAGCATAAGCATTATATTAGTCAAGTTTAGCTTTAATTCCAGTGTGGACCACCACCTGCTGAATTGGCTGCATTATGTGAGAGACAAAGAACGACAGTTTCATCTGGCATATCGTCATATGATTTCGATCCTGCTTCATCCACACTGTTGTATTCTGATTCTACCAGTTTATATCGTATCCAGGTGCTATACTTATGGTTATCTGGATATTTGAAATACTATGGTTATCTGTAGATCTTTTCTTCTGTGTTCTTCTGCGCAGTTTCCTAATAATACTCCAGTAATTCAATCGAATGGATTTATTGAAAATCTAAATTTTCATTGTTGCCCTTTTATGTCATATGTGGAATATAAGATAATAATATTTTAAATTTTATTGATTTTAAAAGTAGAAAGTATTTCTTGATTCTTTTATAGTTGCAATTTATTTTTCATAATTATTTTATCTATTTTATACCACTCGGCTTTCAGAAAGAGGAACAGAGTATAATAGGAAATGGTATAAAAGGTTGTCCTTTGCATGCGAAACTATGTCCGGTGGACAGCAGCCTGGTAGCGTTTGTAGCAAATTCCAACGTACATATTGATTGGTAAGTGGCATGAGTAGGAACATGATTTACATCCCATCTGTTTAAAATATGTCAGTTTTACGGAAAGTTTAAAAAGTCTGCATATAGTGAGGCGTTTTTTATTCGGTAAAAACTCGATGCATTGTTGCAGTACTCAAATTTTTAAGGAAAGGCAAAGTGATTTACTCGTCGTCAACTGGAGATAATATCATAAATGGATGTTCTTCGTTTATTGCTCAGGAGGAGTTGGATCGATTTACAGGAATGTGGTGGTCTCCTGGCCCGCAAAAAATGCTTCTGTATGAACAGATCGACGAAACAGCTGTTACTGGTTTGCAGTTTGCTGTTCCAGGCTGCTCACCTGCACGACCAATGAAATATCCTATTGCCGGAACTGCTAACGCAATTTCTACATTGCGTTTAATAGTCATCGACGAAAATAAAGTAATTTATTGGTTACGTTTTTCTACTTCAGAAAATTTGGCAGTTTTTTTTTTCAAAAAACTAATGCAGATCCCTAATAGCTGTTTAGCATGCGTTTAAAACCCTTAACTATAAAACCCTTCCGTCATGCGATGACTCCGTTTCTTTTTTAGGTAACTGATGAGAAACTGAATATAGAACTTAGAACAGTTTACCCTTGGTATGAGTACTTGTCACGAGTTGGTTGGTTACCCGATGGAAGCGCGTATGTTTTTGGTTCTTACCGCATTTCATTCATGATTTTTTTCTGTGGTTAGATATTAGAATCATTCCACATCATTATTCTAATTCCATGTTGTTTTCATTAGTCGTTTCATTTTAAGGATTTGGGCTTTGCTACTTAGTCGATTACAAGATAAATATGCGTTGGTTTTGATACCATTGACTTTATTTGAATCGCGAGATAATCAGGGTGGTGCGCAAGTAGTAACTTTGCTGCAAGAACAGTCGGAAATTTGGTTTAATGTAAGTGAAGAATTGATATTAGTATTTCATACTTATTGCAACTTGGATAATGTCTTGAAGGCAATAATATTATTGTCTCTGTCTCTCATTTGAAGAAGAGTAGCTTACATTTGTCCCAACCATTTTCATTTCTTAATTGTGAGAGTATCATTATTTCAGGTGGATAATTTAACTCGGTTTCTAGCTCCAGTTGGAGGAATTCTGCAGTTTATTCATGCAAGTGATCGTGATGATTATACTCACTTATTTCACTACACTGCTAAACTTGATGAGAGTAAGACTCTTTTCCATAGTTTAAGAAATGTTTATTGACGAGGATTTATTGAGTAATTGCTTTGTCTTTTCCATTTATTTTAATGCACTTTTCAGCTCATGTAACAGCCACGTGCTTGTCACGACCAATAACTGCTGGAGATTGGTCAGTTTTAAAAGAACCCGGTTTGTTTGTTGATGAAAAGAGAAAGCATGTTTACTTTGTCGCCAATAAACATCATCCGTCTGATGCTAATTTGTATGTTTCGAATTGGATTCCATAAGGATAAGTAATTAACATTTCCAATTTATCATACTAATGCATAAATATAAAGAATTTTGCATCCCATTTTCATTAAATAGTAGTCTCGCAGTCTTTGACGGTTATTAAATTAACGTTTTATTACATTGTAATTGCAGGTGTGTAGTATGTTACAGCGATTTATCGACAGATTCAAAGATTTTAAGTAGTACTGGTCTTTCATACAGGCATACCTCTTGCTTATTTTTGCAATTTTATAGGAAAACAGCTATTTCGAAACCTTTTTCTGTTAAAGTGCAAAAACTTAAACCATTGTTTTTTGTGTTGTTTGTTAAATATTTTGATGAAATTGTGTAAATTTAAATCACTTTTATTTAAACCGAAGACATACGACGCTGTAATTTGTACTTTAAATTCAAAAGAAACTTTGTTTTAAAATTTCATTAAGGTACGAGCGGATGGAATGTGAACTACAGCTGAATCCGGAAATTGGATTTGTTTGTTGGGAAAGCTCACTGCAAATGCCACCACGATGTGCATTCTATCGATTGCATCATTTAAATGGTGATTGGTTACCAACAGCAACACTGCAGCACCTTATTTATTTGTCTCAGCCAAGTCTTACTAATGAATTAGGTCAAAGAATTGGTTTGTTTTCCATTTCCATTTTTAAGCGCTTTTTTGGCAATTTTTTTAATGGTTTTTATGATTATCACAGCTGTTTTTATATTATTTGTCTGATGTATAAAAACTTTTAGAAATCAAATTACTTAGTTTTCAATTTTTCAAGATATTTCTTAATAGTCGATTTAATTCATCGACTTTCACATAAAAAACTTTTGCTTAAAAACATTTTAGAAAATATGTGTGTACCAAAAGCTGCAGCCAAAGAATATCCTGAACTAATTGAATATCAGTCAAAGAATTCTAAGCGAAAACATTATGCATTGTTACTGAAACCATTTGGAGCAATTAGAGGACTCCAATATCCTGTTATTCAACTTGTTTACGGTGGACCCGGCGTGCAACTTGTTCGTAATGCCTGGTCCACGTTAGTTCATTCCTTTTTCGATGTCATTTTAAAGCTTCATAATGTAAAATACATGAAATCTGAAAAATTGAAAGCATGAGGTGTTTTATAAGACTTTTGAACTTCTCAACACCTGTATTATTAAAACATATGCTAATAGTTTCAAGCAAGATTGAGAAATCTATGGTTTATCATCAGACAGGATTATAATCTCTTCAGTTTTGCTTTCAATTTGTTTGGAATAATTTTTTTATTATTTTTTAGATGGGTCGGATTTCGGAAATTTGCAAGTCTTGGTTACGCAGTGCTTATGGTTGATGGTCGAGGTTCTTCAAATCGTGGCATTTCATTTGAGGCTGCCCTAAAAAATAAACTGGTGAGTGAAAAGGATTGGTATATATAATTCTTTGTGTTGAATACTAGAGAAATTTAAAAATTTTTAAATTTATATAATAGTTAGAAAAACCGTAATTAAAATTTGCTTCTCCTTGCAAAATCCATTTCATTCGTGGTTCATCCTTTTCTAATGATTTTTTTTTTGTTCAGGGAACAGTGGAAATTGAAGATCAGGTAGAAGGTCTTCGAGAAGTAGCGAAACGAACTGATGGTTTATTAGACCTCACTCGAGTAGCAGTAATGGGTTGGTCATATGGCGGTTATCTGGCACTGCTTTGCCTCGCTAAAAGTCCCAACGTATATAGGGCAGCGATCGCTGGTGCTGCAGTTACATGTTGGAGGCTTTATGATACAGCATATACGGAACGTTACTTGGGCTTACCGTCGGATCCTATTTATAAAGATTCTTCAGTTTTAAGTTATGTTAATCAGTTGCCGAATGAGTAAGTGTTTTCTGATATTTCTTGTTTATTAGGCTAAGTATTATAATTTGTGAATAAATGTATATTTCTATTTACGTTTTAAATCTCAACATGCTGAATGAGAATTTTTGTCCTTTTTAGAGTTGATCGTTTGTTAATTGTTCATGGTTTGATCGATGAAAATGTACACTTTTCTCACACTGAGCGTCTCATTGAGGCTTTAATTGCAGCTGGCAAGCCACATTGCCTGCAGGTATTTTTTTAAAGTATAGTGATGAGAAATCATTGATGAAGTGTGGGACTAGACAAAGGGGTTATGTTCGCTTCATCAAATAGCAATTAAATTGCACGCAGAGCATAACAGTATAATTCTTATGCAGCCAATGATTAGAGCAAGAGCATCTTTGGGAAATCTAAAATTAGAATTTACTAATTTTATCATGAAGTTTTTTTACAAAAAATTTGTTTTCCTCATTTTTCTTTCATGACTTTATTGCAGATTTTCCCATCGGAACGTCACGGTGTACGGTCTGTTGAAGCAGGCGAATTTCACGATGCTTCTATGTTATCTTTTTTGTGTCGTGCTCTAGCTGTTGACCATGTGCATTCAAATATTATGCAGAGTACAGAGAACCCATTTTAATGGAATCGTAATTTTTTTTTTAATCAGAAGTCTATTTTTGGATTTCTTTAGGACAAATGAGTTTTCTTATTTCAGCAGACTCCATTAAATTTTAATTTTAAAATTTTAATTTTAAAATAAGTTATTCTTTTATTTGATCAGCTTCTGAGAATGTTATCGCTGTGTATTGTATGTCTGTTTGTATACCTTTAAAATTTTGCAAATGTATTTGCGTTTTCTACAGTTACAAAGTTAGCTACTATTGTTAAGTCGTTCACCTCATTAATTTATCAATTTATGCATTCATAGTGTTTCTAAATCCGAGGCTTATAATTATAGTAATTTTGTAGACTTCTCGTTATTTACTTTAAGAGGTCCGATCAATTAAAAACTACATATATAATTATATAGCAAAATATGATTATAAGCATGATACTTTACACTCATCTCTTTTTTGGTAATATAAAATCTATGCTAACTTTTCTAGAAATTTTTAGAAATACTTGTCGCATTTCTTTTCAAGCTTTTGTCGTATATGGCCTGGCCATCAATATTTCCTTCTTGTATGTGGAAGGTTTTTGATATTATGAATATAATATGTAAAAATTGCACAATCTTTCTACTTTTGCGATAATAATCAGTTAGCTTTCGCTTTTCACAGATTGCAAAGTTAATTTGTTAAGTTGATTTATTATTAATTCCCCTTTCCAGAGCATTTGTACTTCAAATGTTAACTTAGTAGAAATGACTAGCACGAAATTAACTGAGCATTCAAAATGACAAAGTGGATTAAGGCACTCAGTATTTACATCATGAAAATATGTTGAAGGTGGATCCTTCTGTATGTTTATAGAATTTCTTGTAATGTATTTGTAAAGGGATAAATAATGTACTGAACAGTGTTAAATGTATGAAGATATATTTGAGATTATCAGCTTAGAGAATAGAAATGTTATTACACCTACCTACTCCTTCGTAGGTGCAGAATCTCATAACCGCAAAGTGTCGCACAACTGACGACCTTATACTGATTGCAGTCCGGCCGAACCGCGTTTCATATCGGTTGGTGAAGGGATGTGAGAGCGTAACGTTCGGATGGGTGAGTACTAAGGTGGGGGAAGATTTAGTCTAATAAGTAATTTATTTTGACGTCCGTACGAAAGACATCAAGAAAGTAAGATTAAACAGAATAACACACACTTCCTTGTACATTCTTTGCTTTGTATCATCATAGAAAACTAGATGAAAATGCGCTATGAGAGTAGTTTAACTGAAAAGGTTAACTGAACACTATTAATTATTTACGGTGTCTCACTGGTGAGTAGACATTATCATATCCGATTTGGGAAACCAAAGCTTCTAGGAGTTAAGGAAACTGTTCAGGAACTTTTGGGGTGAAACATAATTTGCTAACTCTGATTGAAATTGTCGGCCTACATGGTAGTGGTTTATGCACAGTCAATGTTGAATTAGATTTTCAGGTCAAGTTTGATAAGTTAATCGAACTAATGTGGCAAGATGTCTACGAACAGCTCGTATTTAGCTGCTAAACAGATTTGCTCCGATGAAGTTTACAAGGGACCATCATTAGTATCTGAAAAGAAACTTGGTGTCAACAGGGAAAAAGCCAAACAGTGGACGTATTACATCGAAACACTTAATCGAACCATCGATTGCATCTATGAAATATGTCATAAAGAACAAACCGTTAATGGATGCAAAGTCTCTAATTATCTATCATTAAATTAAATTTATTAATATTGATATATTAACCACTATTCAATTAGAGATAATAAATTTGAATTCTAAGTGAAGTCATGGTCATACTGTCGAAGCTCAGTTGAGGTTAATGGATCTTTGGAGTTGGAGGAAATAAGAATCATGGATTAATTGTTGGCTACATTTTTTTTCCTGTTCAGGAAGCGCTGATGTATCTTTCGAATTCTGTTCGCGATTTCGAATCACTCATCAAAACAATTCAGCTGGAAGTTGATTGGGATGAAAAAAGTAGCAAGTACATACCTTTTCTCACTTATATTTGTCGTACACTCAGAAATTTTTATTAGATAATCGATCAAAAAGTGCGATTTACATGAATGAAAATAACCATTTTTGAATATGGAGCTTGACTGTTTGATCTCTGCAATTCATGAATTTGTAAATGTCCCCTCTCTCTTAATTCCTTTATTCATTTTGTAGACGCCATGCAGTCGCTTGGGAAATTCGAAAAGCAATATCACCACCTGGAAAGACAATCGTTGAAGGACCGGATAAAAAGGATGCTGACAGTCTCATCAATATGCTTAAACTGTAACTCTTCGATTTTCTTCTTTGGCTTCCGGAACTATTTTGTTTGGGAAGAACATTATATAATCTCCTAACATCAAAAGGGTTACAATTGTGGGATTTTCTTCAGATTTGCAATGTATGTTTCAAACAAATGCAAGTCAGATATAGAGTATAAAATGCAATATATTCTCTTCTATGCTTGTGTAGCAGGCCAAAACAAGAAATGGGAGTTTTTGATTGTAGCAATAACGAATGGTCCCGCTTTTTGATTAAATCTTATTATATCATATTATATCATATCTTATTACGACATTACTGTCATCATGGTCTGGGATTGAAAAGTTAAGCCATAAAAGTCCTTAATAATATTTGGACAAAAAATAGGAACCAATCAAAAATTTAAAAATCACTTTCCTACGAAAGTGATTCCTCCTATGTTGTCTAATACTGCTCGCTGTGTCTGTTATACCTTAATGATGTCATTTTTTTTGGTTCCGCATGTTTTTTTGGCTTCTTTCGCCACGTAACTCTTCTAACTTTTGACATGGTTTTACTTCACTCTTTCAAAATTAGTTCGTGTTTCAAACGTTCAAAACACTTTTTACTCTATAGTGTGATTTCGACATATGCAGGTATCATTAACAATTGAATAAGTATTTTTCCAACCTTAAGTGACCTTAAGTGTTGATTCCATTTATTTATTGTTCCTGTTCAACAAGTATTAATAACGCAATAAATTATATATCTTCGCATTGCGAAGTAACAGTTTTTTTTACTAGCGCTTTCTGTGATATCTTTAGAATATGAAATCATAGTTTAATTTGGGTGCAAATCAGAATATGAGCTTAACTGTTTGATGAATTTACTGCTTGTCTTAAGAAGTCTTAAGATTCGATATATATCTGCTCATGTTACTTGAGTGAGTTACTAGAGACTCAATTTAGGAAGCAAGAGGAGCAATGTATTGTTTAAATGCATAATTAGTGGGTTCAAATTTGTACTTGCTTTGAGATTGGAAATTCAATTGCTTTTAGTAGGCTTACTCGGATTGTTTGCAAGAAGCTGATGTTGAAGTCCTTATATTCTTTTAATACTCGAATAATTGGTTTTTGAGTAACAGTTCTCCGTTGCATTTGATAGCATCGATTTAGCCGTATTACACTTTTTTGGTGTCGGGAAACATTTGAATGCAAGTTTATCTTTTTACATAAAAAGAGAGTTAATTTTTAGCGGAGTTTTTTTGAAGTACATTTGGAATATTGTCTAAGTTAAGATTCCTTTTCTACAGTAGTAATTATGGTGTCGCGAATAAAGTCTGCTTGTCTTTTCCTTGTTATCTGTTTCTTTTTCTGCGACTTAGAATGATATGTTTGTTTTATTTTGAAAGCAGATTTGTTTGACTCCTTTAGTTCGGTTACATTACACAACAGGATTTTCAAGCACTTATAATTGGGCCATTTAAAATAGATCAACTAATGAATTACTTGTGACGGAGTGTAACACAGTTCACGCACAACTTCGGACTCGACCATACCATAATCTCAGTGGTTAGTAGTTTTAATACTTGAAGTAAGGCTAAGATGTTTTCTTTTAAATGAAGGAACAATAGATTGATGCTGAAGTATAGGTTTATTTTCATAATGCTGATGTGACCTTGATATTTTATTAATTCGTTGAGATTACTTTGCTGGTTCACGACTGTTGCATGAAATATTTATGATATGAAAATCGTAAAGGTTTTTGTAAGTGTACAGATAAAGGTCAATATAAAATACATTAGTTTTGACTAACTCCGTTGCAATTCATACTTTTGATTAATTAGCATAAGTTTTTTTTCCTTTGCAAAAGGATTGCCGTTTTCCTTCATCATTATTTTTTGTGCTTGTTAGAAATTATTAGATTATAGACAGCTGACTCTGCTGCTGACATTTTAAGCATTCTTTTATCGTGATAACAATACCATCATTCCCCACATGTGGTCTCTTAATTTTGCGATATGAAGCTACTAGCTTGCTCTTTGTGGTGAACATCATAAATTTACCATACTATCGGCAAAATACATATCATTCGATAAATATTGTCATATGTAATGCTGTGTTGCAAATACTATATTAGTATTCTCGAATTTTCTGTTTTGAAAAGGTTTCTCCTTAAAAGTTTAAATTTTTCAATATCTCACATTTTTCTGCAAGAAAATTTGTATTACTTGTACTCTAGGTTCGACGGACTATTTCGCACATATATCTTCATCTTTTAATGAAGTAACATTTTTTGATACATTATGTATGTAATGTGGCTGGTTGCAGATCTCCAATCGTTGTGCATGAAGTTGTACAGAGTGCGGAAAAAAAAATGAGTGCCAAAATACCAGAAGTCGCACCATCTGTATTCTCTTCAACAGCAATAGTACAGCACAATGAAGTATTATCGGATAAAGAGAAGGGGATAGAACTAAGCAAGTTTTATTCCTTTTTACTGTTTTCTTTCAAGTTTTATTCTTCATTTTTCATTTTCTTTATCTTTGTATTACTTTTCGTCGTCAGTAAATTCAGTAAGTCCAAATACGTCTTTGTTGTGTTATTTTCTAATTATGCTTCGTGAAAATCTGAAGCTAATTAACGGCTGATGACACCAAATGGAATAGATATAACGAACTTGTTTCAGTATGCACAAAGTGACATGTATTCATACGTCTTTACATTTTGCCTACATGGCAGTCGATATTTAATGTGTCTCAATGGCCTGACATCTTTGTAGGTGTTGCATTATCACTTTCTGAATCCACTTCTTAAATCTTCCATTCTTTTACATATTCTCTCATTTAATATTAATTAACCAGCGAAGAAATTTAATTCTGATAGTATCATTGTGGGCATGCTTTGAACAATATGTCATTAATAATCCGACTAAACGCTTCGGTTTTTGAAAAATTTTAAGGGTTCATATAAATCCACAAAGAAATATGCATTCTTTCTGCATATACCATTCATTTACAGCAATGAAAACTTATTTTTAAATTTGTAAATGGATTCTTGGAAATCTAGGATCTGCTTTCATCAGAACAGTCTTTTTTTTGTAGAAGACCAGGGTGATGATGGATGGCGTTTAGTAACGACGCGACACAGGCGGCGAAAGAGTGGTGAAGCCGATTCTATTCTGATTAATAACAAAGAGGAACATAGTACTGCAGTGACGGTACTTATTTTAAATTTGATATTTCAATTGTTTTATTTGAAGTTTTGTCATTTGCGGTTATAAAAAATCAGGGTTTAGTCGTTGATATTTTTATGCAGAATGTGCAGGCGTCTCCAAAAAGGACTTTTATGAATGTTTATGAGCGTTTGTCTACCGGTGTTCTTCGGCCTCCGAATTTATCGACTCGTACGCCTGCTCTTTCTGAATCAGGTGGACGAGGCTTAATGTATCCTAGATGTGCAATGGATTTACCACAGACAAAAGTGAGTTGTGAACTTTTACCAAATTTCTCGATCAAAGTCCTATTCAACAATATGAAAAAAAATTTCTTTATCCGTTTTTTATGGTTATTTCCAGTTTATTGTTTATAGTTTGTTGCTTTCTAAATGAAATGAAATGAGTCAAGTGAAAGAAATATATTGTCTCAGGCGTCTATGGCAAAAGTGGCATATTGTCGACAGTTATTGTGGAAGAAACATCAATCAGATTTGGCAGAGAAGATGGAACGAAGACGTCGTCAAGATTTGCAAAGTGCTCGCAAATCTGGTTCCGTTCCTGCTCTGTCGGCAATTAATTTTGCAGATCCAGATGCTGTTTCACGTAGTGCTGCAGCATTCAAAAATCGAAAGGTATTTAGGATGTTTTATTTCCAGCTGCGGTTATTCCTGAGATTATTCTAGAGGCGATATAAAATGAGGGATCATGGGATAATTTTACTCCTTATTTGTTTAAAGCTCATTTTTTAAGGCTGTAAGCTGTTATCATGTGTAAATTTTTTTTTTTTAAAGTTATCGCTGCAGAAAGTATTGAAAAAGGATGAGACTGCTGGAATAATAAAGGAACGAAGTACACCGGCCAGTTTTGAGCGCATAGAGGTAGATGGCATATTATGTTTATTTATCTTTGTTTCTAATGATATTTATGATCGTTCCTGCATTGTTAGATAAATTTGCTGTCTGTTTGTCTGATTTAAGGAATTACCATCGGAAAACGACGAAGAACGGGAAAACATCCCTGCTCATCTGGAGGATTCAGTTGTTAATCATCCCAGTTCAGATTACTTTACTCATAGCAGGTAGCTGAAAAAAACTACAGCTTTATATTACATTAAAAAATCCCTTGTATCGAAACCAGATTTTATTCAAGATCTGAACCACCGCTATCCGAATTAGTGCTGCCCGATGATATAGATGTAGATGATGCGTGGAGGGCAATGACAGAAGAGGAAGAATCGTTGGTGCAAGAAGAAGAAAGTTTAAAGAAAGAAATCGAAGAGGTATGCTGTCGAATTGTGTGCAATATCATCGGAAAATTATAACAACTTTTATCATTTTATCTTTTTGATTTTTATACAAAATAGCTTCTTTCATTTTAGAATTTGTTCCGATTGAAATTAATGAACTAAAAATTATCACAGGAAGAAAGTATTTCCATTGATGATGAATTGGAACGACAAGTGGCTGCTGAAGCTGCGGCATTGGAACAGTTGGAAACTGAGGTGGCTGAAAAGGTAGATTGTTAAATTGCTTGTATTTTGTTTTTATTATTATATTTATATTGTATTGCTTGTATTTTGAATTCATTCGTCGTTAGTTTAAATCTTACTACATGAAACTTATAGAACAAAGGAACCTATTTTATTCTTTTTATCCAATGGAGGGTAATGAATTATTTTGAAATCATGAATAAAAGAAAGTTTCATTACTATGACCTGTTTTTAACTTATGAAAAATTTTCGTAACGGAGCGTAGAAATGAAATATTTCTTTTTATGTGGGAAATATTTTTTAGCATAAATGTGAGGGAACTACTAAGACAGAATCATGCAGTAACAGAAAAGCCCCAGTAACATGGCAAGATGTCGTTAACAATTGGAAACGTTTGTTTTCATATGCGTTAGATATTTGCTTTATTTATTCCTACTTTTTGTTCGTTCGTTTTTATTTTTTTAACGATTACTATATACCCAATTCAATTTGTAGAGGAAATGGAGGAATATGCGTCGATAAGTTGGAGTGAAATTGTAGAAAGAGAAATCACTCGTTATCGTAAGCCGGGTGAATTTGCTGAAAGGCATGAAAAATTATCTTCACCGAGCAGGAAAAGGCAAATTAATATTTCTATTAAAGATCCACAAGTTCTAAAATTCTAAAGTGTGTATGTTACATACTTCTAATTCTTTTAATTTTCGGTTCCATCTTTCGAATCCTTATAATTTATTTAAAGAAAAAGTGAAGATGCGACAAAACGACATAAGGAACGGCAAAAAAGAGCTGAAGAATTGCGTCAAATGTTGCAGGAGCAGAAAGCTCGACGATTGAAAGAACTGTCCAATAAGGTTGATGCATTTTTTCATAAAGCTTGGACAGTTTGTTTTGAACGCAGAAGAGAAATTTAGAGTTATCGAAGTTTCCTTCTATTAGTGTTGTAGGTAGAAGAAGTACGGCGAAAGCGAGCTGAACTAAATGAACGGAAACGTGAGCATTTACAGATGCGCATGGCAAAGGCTGAAGAAAATCGTCAAAAAAGTATTGAGGAAAAAGTGAAAAAAGCACGAGATGATGACGTCAAGGTTGGATAATGGTTTAAAGTTTAAAATTCATATGCAGTTTGTAGAATTCGGTGGTATTTATTTGCTTTTTGAAAGATTAAGTTATTTTTAACTGAGATTATTATGCTATCGGGATTTTGCGACCTTAAATATTTTGAAATATTAAAAAACTGTTAACATCATAGAGGAAATTGTAAGGGAGATATTGGAAAACCTGAAGACTTTTACATAAAAAGTTCTGTTTTTTTTCAAGTTTTTTGTTTTCTTTTATGTTCATTTTTTGAATGTTTTGAATGAATTTTGCGACCTCAAATAATTTTGAAATAAAAAATTATTAACAGGCTGCATTTTGCAGGTTATGGAAGTGCAGTTCATCAATACAATAGAAGCAGATAATATGAGACATGATGTTATGATTCGTAGTCAGGAATGGGAGCATAGAGTACAAACGATTGCGAGTGAACGGGCTAGGAAAAGTGAGGAAAAAGCTGCTAAAGAAGCAGCAGCTGAAGAACGCCGAAAAATCGCAGAAAATGTAGGGTTTTACTTCACTATGTTTTTTAAAATCCACTTATATGCTAGGATAACAAAAAAACTGAACGTGAAAATAAAAAACGATCGGACATATACATAATCTCAATTATTGTAGCAACGAAGAGAAAAAATACGAAGAAAATTCGTGAAACACGAGCTGCTCGAAGCACAACGTAACGAACAAGAAAGGGAAAGAAGTGAAGCTGCTCGAGAAAGAAATAAGTAACGTTTACTACACAGAAATGTTTTTGTAGTTGAAATTTGCTATTAAATCATTAATTCATGAATTGTGATTATGTTTCAGGCAACTGAATGAGCGCGTCGCAGAAAAGAAAGCAACGGAAGCTGTTGAAAGTGAAAAATTAATGAAGAAGATCCAGAAAAAGGTTAATATTTCCCTCCTTTAATATAATTAAATACCTGATACATGAATCGGATCTTTCATATATTTTACGTGTTAAGATATCCTTTATGTTTTTTTTTTTGTTAATTCAATTATATATTAAGAATGAAATTGGAAAAAACAAGGAGCAAAAAAAATTTTTGTAAGTTCGTCATTTTTCAGCAGGAAGAAACACGTCGCCGTTATGAGAATACTTTGACACAAGTGAAACATCGTGCTGTTGAACTAAGTAGTCCGAGACCTATGGAATCAGTGATTTCTTTAGTCGACTTTAGTCAGATACCTTCGGAAACCTCTTATGTTTCAATGCTCGAGGGGGCAATTGATGGTGGAAGCTCGAAGAAATGCAAGCTTTGTGATACTATAGTCAGCTCTTTTTTCATATTTCGAGAGGGCTTTGATGTTTTGTGATAGTTTTGAATGAAGCATATGTGAGGGGAGGCGTTTAGCTCTGTCAATTCACTATTCAAAAGGATAAGGGTTGCTCTTTCATCTCGTTATTCGCAGATTTCCAAATAGAAAGTATTTTTTTGGTTCCTTTTTAGAATTGGACAGAAATAATGTCACTTAGTTCATGTTCTTTGAGTTCTTATTGATTTCTTTATTTAAATTTATATTGTAGTTAACAAGCTAGACTTGTGCTCATGCCTAGTATTTTAGCTGGACAGTGATTTTTTAATTATGTCGCATTTCCTTAGCACTTCTCATCTATCGAAGGCAAATATTGACATCAAAAAACTAACTTATGATTGTTTGGTATGTAAATTTCTTGAATTTTTTATAAATGCTCTCTGATATATATATAGAATTTTATAATGTAAATATAATTCCGTCTTGCTTTAAATAAGCTTTCGGATTAGAATTTTTAAATTTGAAGCCAACTGAATTTTAGTTTAGTCATTTTTTAGAAAACACAGATTGACCAAAATACTGAAGACGTTAGTGTTGAGGCAACCAGGCAACTATCTTTGGGAGGCGAGAGTGAAGTTTCAAAACAAAGTACGAGTGCTAAAAAACGTCGAACCCGTCTTCGACAGAAGATCCAGGCGAGGTAGAAGATAAGCTATAAAGCTATAATTAGCTTGGAGTTTATCCAAACGTCAAATCAGATTTTCATATATATTTTGCAGGGCCAAAGAATATGAAAGCGTGATTGGACGGAGTGATTTATCTGAAGCTTATCGGACTCCGTTCGGAAAGACAAGGTACTTTGCTAGTTAAATGCAGTGCGTATTATAGTTTATGAATTAATAGATTAAATTATAATCACGCAAATCATATAAATTTTTCTGAAATTAAAATATAAACATTATAGTATTGATCGGCCTCTTCGGGATATCGCAAAAGTGTTAAAAGCAACTTTGGGAGATGGTGAAATTAAGGATCGTTGCAGTGGATTGGTAAAGGAGTCATTCCAGAGTAAAGTTTATCCAAGCACCGATCTGCATATCCTTGAAAGGTCGCTATCCGAAATTCTGCGAGCATTGCGAACATCCGACACGGCATGTTTCTTGGTTTTTTTAGAACTCGGGGTGTATCGGAAACGATGAGTCAAATTTTTTCTGTTTGATTTTCACAAAAATTTAATTACTTTTGACTTTTTCGTATTCTAGCTTCCTTAATTTCAGCTGCAAAAACGTGAAATGCTTTTGAAAGCAGTAGTGCAGAATGATTTTATAGATATTTTGACGGCAATGATATCCTGTGCAACTAATGGCAGCACAGTCATACCTTCTAGGTTGCAGTTTACGATCATTTTAGTCATAAAGTTTTTCTTTTACTATCGTTAGATGAAGCGTATAGTGCATTCACTAAGAGAGTTAGTTTTCTATACTAATGAATAAATTGTTTTTCTGAATTCTCTAGAAGCCATTTGTTAATAGGATTTTTTTGGAAGTGTTCTTGAAAAAACATAATGGAAGGATGCATGGTGCCACATCTTATCATTTGTAGTTATTTTTCTCGATTTTAGGATAGTTTTATGGGTACCACTGTGCTTCTAGGTCCGCGTCGTTATTATTTTTATTGTGTTTATATTTGCAGAACCTATTGTAAAGCTTTGTCCACCCTTGGAGAACTTGCCACCATCGATAAATTTATTGCTTCAAAGTTCTTTTTCTCCAATCGCATCTTTGCACTTTTAGATGCATATTGCATCAAGTCTAGAGTAGGTTGCTTATCAATTATTTTTTGTTCTTGTTCATACTGGTGGCCATGATTATACTTTAATTTCATTAGAAATTTGCTTTCAATCGTCACATTAATATAACCTTCAAAGAATTATTTTTGAAAATTTTAAGCTGCATCCCAGAATCATTTTCAATGTTTTTAAAGAAGTTGATTCTAAGTCTTCATGTATTTAATACCTTACGTAATTTTTGTTTTTCATATGATGGTTTGGCAATTTTTAAAAGAAACCTCGCACATGCCAACCAATGAAGGATCTCACCGACTTTTAATTGAATGTGTTGTGTTGTGTTCGACGTTTTTATGTGTCATGGGTTCTTTGTATCCAAAAGTCAAGGGAGAAGTTTCAAGTAGTGCAATCGTATTTGGTATCACAGATGACGACATATACGTAAAACTGTTGCTGAGGTTTTATTTTCATATGTTTCTAATCATTGTGATCGATTAATAAAGTTGGTTACTTTTTATGAAAAAATTTTAATAAAATGTTGCATACCCAAAATTGTTGCATACCCTAATGCACAAAACCATATAATTCCGTTAGGATATTTCTACAGCAGAGTCATGGCTTTGATTAAATAGAGAGTTCCTTCTGCTGATATCTATTTCATTAGTGCAATATAGAACGATGTCAATTATTTCATTGATTTCGACAAGTTCTTATGTCGAAAATCCATTTTATTAGTGGCTTCCATATTCAGCTTACTAATGCTTTAATTCTATAGCTTAATTCATTCGAATGGGTATGGCGATGCTCTTTCTCTCCTCATCAAACACACAGGCACAATCGATGCACTACCTTGGTCAATTCAACTTGATTCTAACGCAATAGCGATACCTATCATGGTTTATATTGGTATGATTTTGGAAACTGGAGAAACACTTTACCTACTCGGATGTAAGAGAAGGTTTGTTGGCTAATGACAAATGTGTTTTATCAGAAAATATTTTTGCATGTCGTATTATATGAATTTATTTGACGCTTTGTTCGACCAGCAACTTTTTGAAAAGTGAAGATAAAGTGAAGAAAAGTGAAGACCTTGCTGTTTTATCACATATTGCATTTAAAAACATCTCTTATGTGTACATCCATTCAGTGAGGTCCTATGGTTATATAATGCCATAATTATTGATTATATGATTATTATATGATGATTGAAAATCGTTACTCACAACTGCTGAATAAAAGCAAGAACTTGATTTGTTGTAAAATATTTTTATTTTGATCTCGTTTTGGAGAAAGTCCAGTTTTTGAAATTCTAAAATGACAAGAATAGTAACCGAAGTCAGACTAATATATTCTTTTATTTTCAATGTTTTAAAGAGTTTTGAGTGTGGGAATGCTTTCATTCTGCAGGCAGAGTAACAGCACTGTAAGTTTTTCGTCTAAGTCCAACTATTTCTCTTGCTAAAGTTCATTATTTATTATATTTTAGAGGAAATGAAGCAGATGGATCATGTGAAAAATCGCCACTTATAAGGTAAGTTTGCTAGAATTATCTTTAATTTAATAAGCTGGTGACAAATCGAAATCCGGTCAAGATTTGTTGCTTTTTATTTTACAGTACTGCAGCTCCCGCAGCAATTCAGCAGCTCGCAGTTCGAATTTATTCAATGATATCGTCAGATTGCAATTCGTCAGTTACTGCCACAGTATCTGTTGTGTCGACAGAAAATCAACGTGAAGAAATTTATGTTACTCAGTTATTGACGACATCACTTTTCCAGCTCTGGTTTTTGCTTTTGAAAAGGGAATCGTATGAAGCAATCGTATGTATTTTGTTACTGAATATTTTGCACGAGTTTTGTTATTTCTTACTGAATTTGATTTTCATCTACCGCGAATGATAAAAGCTTTCTGCTAATTGTTTTATAGATGATTGCTCTTGCAATAATTTTGAATGAACTCTAGAATGGTCTTGTCCTCGGAATCTTGTAGTTCGTGATGCAATGGGCAAAAAACATACAGGGATCCTTTTCTTTCTTTTTCTATGAAAGTCGTTTCTTCTCTGCAGAAATGTCTCGAAAACAGTGAACTTTGTTTACGATTGATTCACATCACTATGACAATGGTGGCTCAAACTGAGAAAGTTATTTCTGCAAATGCGGAATCGCCAAATTCGAAGGCTACGGAGAAACGTATTAGAAATTTTCTTCATTTCCTTATTGAAGTTATTGGATATTTTGCAACTGCCAATGAACGGGCTAAAGTTAGTTTTCCTCAAATTAACTCAAGTAGCTCAAAATTTCCTCAAACAGCTTGATTCAAGTATTTGGTAGGTATTAGAAACTTGAATGAAATTCAAAGAAATAGGAACATGTCACAAGATTGGATTTTTCATGATCATAGATGTATCAGAAAGTATGTTTCACTTCTGTACTGAATTACTGGATACATTTAAAGCAAAACATTTTGATAATGATTCCTCGAATTTGGAATGAAACTGATTATGAAAAATATCTTTTTTTAATGTTGATGATGTCAGTAGTCCAATTCATCACTTTCAGTGATACTTGTGTGGGACAGCAAGTCTTACTCCATCTATGTTTTACAGATGTTTTGTGTACTTGGCTGGCAACGTTCATTGTTAATGCAGCTTGTTTCTTTACCACTGGGATATTTTTCAAATCGTGAATTAATGGCAATATTGATGCCAACTCTGATCGCTATTTGCTATCAAAATCCCATGGCAATCGATTTAATCAGGCCATCGCTCAGTGCAAAAACTTTTGCAATATATCTCGAAGTTAGTTTTCGGTTTCAGCCAGCAAAATGTTGCATTTTCTCATCATTTCTGAACCAATTGGCATTACTTATATCAATTAATCTTCAGTTGATCTTGTTTCTCCAGTTTGAATGAGTTTGATAGAAAAAGGTACATTTGCTGTGGATTTAAGAACGAATCAATTTAGATTTTGGAATTTCGCATGCCATTCAAATTTATTATTAAAACTAAGAAATTTCCCAAAATCCGCGAGATTGAATAGTGCAATTAAATTGTAGGCAGCTCAAGATGAGCATTTTCCGGAACCAGCGCGATTTCCGAAGAAATTTTGGTCGAGTGCAATAAAATATTTCAACAGTTGTTAAAATAGTAAAGTATTTCAACAATAACGTATTTTATGGTAACAGTAATTTTATAAAAGCACATCGGGTAATGAAAATTGAATCGATGAAAAAAGAATGATGCCTGCAAAGTTTTAACTTGTATTTATGTTTTTGACTAATTTCTTCAGTGCAGTTGTTACTCTCTTTTTTCTCGTGTACAGATCCCAACTTATTTCATGTTGCATATGATTTAATCATTTTTTTTAATCGTTTTATCTTGATATCGAGTGAATCAATACCAATTCTATTTTGCATTGTCAAATTGATATTGCAGCATATCTCGACTGCTCAGTCATATCTTTTGTTCCCTTCATTTTTCCCTTATTCTTTAGTTTTGGATTTTAGAATGAAAAATTATAAGGTGTTGAAAAATGAATCTTTTTTTTGTTATGCTTAGCTGTCATGGAGAAGACAGTATTGCTGTAATGCAAGCAATAATGAGGTTTATGCTACATAACTTTCTATTGTTTTGGCTCCTTATCTTTCAATGATAGTGTTTTAGCATATGGCCGACAGGTTGTAAGGAAGATAAGTTCATTTGCTATGAATCAGTGATAGTAACTATTGTACATTCAGGCAAGAATTACGAACAGAAGACAGCAAAATTGATATTGTGCATATAATTTTATTGAAGTTAGAAAGATTTTTCAAATCCATCAATATTAGGATTTAAAAAACAGAAAATCATGTTTCATATTCACATAGATTATTCTTAATTGAGAAAAGAAAAAGCGAAAAGCATAATAGAATCGTGTAAATTAAGTTCTTTATGAGCTTGAATAATAAAAATTTTTTGGATTGCTGTTAAGATTTTGAATACTGGATGTGTTTTCTTCTGCACTTGCATTTGCGATCTGAATACGAATATGTCAAATAATTTGATTTTCAAATAAGTTTGAGAAAAGCGATTCTTACAACAGGATATTCGGGCAATTGATCGTAATGGTGGGATTGCAGCTAAATTTTATAGATTGTTCCATGTGCGAGGAAAAATTTTTGGATATCACTGATAAAAGAGCGAAGGAGCTGGATATTGAATGGTTCAGGTCCTTTCATCGGTGTACTATGATGAGTACTTTCGGTTCATATTTGGATCATTTTGAAGTAGAACAGCTTCATTCGTTCATGCAGTCAATATTTGAGGCTGTGTTGAAAAACTATGTATGTGATGCGAGTTTCGAAATAAGTGTTGAGGAAAAGAAGAAGCGCAAACTGTTGATGCAATGTTTGGTAAACGCGGCAAATTGTTCACAAAAGTAAATATACCTTATTAATGTTTGGAGTAGCAGTTCGTATTGCTTGATCAAAGAGGTAGTGTAGTTAATAAGATTTGAAATTCGATATTGAGGTATTTTGCAATTTTTGGATAATTGATCATCGTGCATATTATGTCATTATCGTAAAATGCATATTTCTTTTGTAATCTTTAATATAATGTATCTGAAGCAGCTGAATTGTTTATCAGTTAACTTGTTTTGATTCTCGCTTAAAAATGTTATAGAATATATTTAATTTGTTACGGCTGGAAGTTTATGATTTGATCTACATTTGTTTTTATTTAGTCATCAACTGTTAAACTGATAAAGATCTATAGGTCTTTAAACGTCTCAGACGCAGCATTGAATGAATCCACCCAGTAAGAAATTAATTTTTTTCTAAGGATTTATTTTTTGCTGAATAATGTTGATATATATTTTACTTCAGGCTTCGTTCATGTGCTGATGAGTATTCAGAGGGTTGTCTGCGAGCGATTCTGAAATTGGAATGGTTACAAAATGAAGCGTTTGCTGCAGTGATCAATTTTTCAAAGCCTGAAAATGGCCGTAATCATTTATTGCAGTTACTTTAAGGGCTCATCTCATGTTTAAAATTGTGATCATTCTGAAATCGGAAACTATTTTTCTTAAATATATTTCTTCTCATTAGCTTCATTAGATCAAAAGTCTGAAAAGTAGTTTGGGGAACACAAGCGCTTATTCTTAGTGAGACGAGTTCATCTATTTCATCGTTCCTTAGCTTAATTTCTTATAAAATTTATTATGTGTATTGTAAGTAGTCTAGTTTTAGTTAATTTCCAGCAATTTTAAACTTGCTGCAAATTTTATAGCATTTATTTGCAGAGATGTACTATCAGATTGCCTTTGAATGTAGCATCTTATGGAATCAAGTTTGCCGTGATATTAAAAAGTTTGTGTGCTAATTAATTTTTCTGACGTTGAAAGTATGAAATTTTAAGATTTATTATCTAATTTCATGTAATTCATGCACTGATATTATGATGATTTTTCAGATTAGAAAGTGGCGAAGTGAATACGTCACCACGGAAAAGTAATGAATCTCGAAATTGTAAGACCCTGACAAAAGCTTATGATAAAAGGTTGATCTGATGATTTTGACTCACGAATTGTTTCGTGTATAATTTATTATAAGCAGGGTTAATTTCTTACTTTTTCGGGAAGTGATGTTTGGGGAATAAGTGAAAAACAAGTTTAGAAGTCGTTAATCTCTTTTATCATCTTATAATCCTTCAATTGAAAAAATTATTCGTGCAGGTCTTGGTTATTAGCAGTATTTGCTAAGTATTTGGAACTTAATGATGACTTTCTCTCTGTTTGTGGTGAAATCTTTGGGCTTTCTTCTATTGGTACATTTATTGACATTGTCGACACTTTGATGGAATTTGGTAAACAAGGTTATAATATTAAAGTTAGTTACTATCCTTATTACTTTTATGTTATATCTATCGAAGATCTTGTGTATTCGCGCCCAAAATTGGAAGATTTCAAGGACCTTTTCAACCAAAGCAGAATATTTAAGTGTATCTTTTTTGTCTGCAGTTAATAACGTGGTCATATCTTCACATCATTTAAGCTTGAGCATACTTTTTTGATTCATTTTAGTTTGCTGCTGGAAATGTAAAATGTATGTTAACATTCTTGGAGGAATCACTAATGAAATTTGGCACGTTTGAAAAACGTAGTGAAATGGAAAAATGCAAAGAGATGTGCAATTTTAATAATATCTTCCGCATTCATGTTCTGCTGGAAATGGTTTTGGAATTAGTTTCTATGGAGCAGTATCAATCAATATTTAAAGCGGATATAACAGCTGCGAAATTGATTCTTCATATAATTGAGGGAGTATGTCTTCTATCACTAAATTGATTTTGTATATGTTTTGATTTTGTGGAATTATTTTAATACATTACAAATGTATAGATTTGAATTAAGCAAGAAATGAACTAGATCGGAAATTTGGGGCAAAAGTAGCTTATTTATTTAAAAACTTCGTGAGAAATGCGATATGCTTTTTCTTTATGGATGTTCAAATTTCAATAAGAACGAAAATTGAATCTCAATTATCCCTAGTAGAATTTTTTTTCTTGGTCATAATGCTAGTTTTCCTTAGAGATTAAGAATTGTTGGAAAAGAGAAAACACTTCGTTTATTAAATTAACTACTTAATAGTTTTGCCTGTTTTTAAACAAATTTTTTTCCAGATACTGCATTACGAACATTGTAAATACCAAAGTCAAACATACATTTCCAAATGCCAAGAAAAATTCAGCGATCGACCTGGAATTAAACTGCTGTCAAGGAATGCAGCTAATATAGATTGTATCTATAATTTTGCTATAGCTTTAAGGTTATCCTTCTTTACTTTTCGTGCAACTGACTGTCCGCATGTTCGTTTGATTTGTGCTATAAGCACATTAGTACGAAATAAGTTTTTATTATAATTCCATAGTGCTATGGTCCCATAGTATATCACTATCATAAATCGCCGTGCTCATTTTTTAATAAGAAAAACTTCAAAGTTACGAAAGATATTGTAATTCAGCGCATTTGATGATACGAAATTGATTGAAACGATGAAATTGTCCTGCCTAGAATTATTGGCTATTCTATGTCACGAAAATGATTTAAACTGTGAATACTTTGGAGCGAATGATAGTATTTCGTTATTATTAAATTGCATGTACATACGCGATGACCATAATCCGGTTGGGGTATGTGATCGTTGAAATTTCTTCTTTTTAAATTTTTAAGAGTTTTTTCTAGGAGATCTACTTTGTTTAATGAAGATTATGTGGTTTGAACTATGTCTTCATTTTTGGTTTATTTATCAGCCAAACGTAGCATTTTCTCTCTACAGATTTCGAAAAATATGAGGGTCAAAAAAGTTCATGAGTGATGTAATTTCAGAGACTTTATGCAATTGCTGCCTTGCGACATTTAGTTTTAGGTTATCCACCAAATCAGTTACGACTTGCTCAGCTTTCAGAGGTTAACTTTATGGTTTGCATTTCTCTATTTGTGTATATGCATATTTATGTCAGGATTTAAATTGTTAATTCATGTTAATGAATGTTTTTATATATTTAAATTTTGCAATTTGTTATGATTTTCCCCATTATAGGAACCGTCGGCAATCATCGAAAGAGATGGTTTGTTGAGAGAATTAGGTTTGTGTGCAGTATATGACCAGGAAGCTAAGAAAATTCGGCTTATGCCAACACCACGATAATCAAAAGTATTTCTTTTTCCAGTGATATACTGTCTTTACTATATATTGGAATACAGAAAAAGGAAGATGATATAGTATTGACCGAGTACTGCAAAATGTTGAAGCTGATTTATTTTGTCGTTAAAACTTTCTGAAGTTAACGAAAACTTGTGAAATAAAAACATGTGCATGAGTAAACTTGGGCTGTATTAGTTCCGCTCGGTTCTATTTGATATTGATATAGGAAGATTTATTCTATCACTATTATTCAAATACTCTGACTTTGAAAAGTGCTCGCTTTTTTTGATAAACATTCTAAAATTTCTTGCGAAGCGATTGTTTGTTTTGAGCATTCAACAACATATCTTTAAAATTTGTGCGTTTTGTGCAAGAACTCTTGCTTTTTACAACTCTATGAATGTTATTCGGTAAATACAGTAATAAATAATCAGATGAATAGACTGCTTAACAATGAAAATTGTATTTAAACTGAGAAAGGGAGCAGATTTTGGAGAATTCTAAAATTGTATCATTTTATCATAGATTTAATTCACTAATTCCTTTCGCCAGCAAAAGCTGAAATCTAATTTAGAATTTTGGTTTATTAGAGAGAGTAACACATAGAGGTGTGATATTGATAGATACAATATATGCAAGAGAACTATGAGCAGAAAATATTTTGTCTCCCCTTTACGGAACAATAAACTAATAAGAAAGTCAATAAATTGGTTAGCTTGTTGAGTACTTCATTATTCATTTTAATGATTAATTGCAAATTATTGATTTTTTTTACATCTTCAAACTAATATTTTCGCTGTGAGAGAAGTGGAAATGGATGCTTAACATGATATTTTCCTCCCAAATATGATAGTAACAACTCGCGTATTCGGTTGGCTGTAAACGTTTTGAATGGATGGTAACGTAACCTGTAATTGCAGTGAATGGAATAATTTGGAAGCTGAAGTTATGAAATCTTTTTTAGATGGCAGGTAACATCGGTATTCTATTTTCTACATGATCGATTTACATACACCGTCGCTATCTGTTAAACAATAACCTGCCACTAATTAATGGAATGAGATATTATGTCTAAATGGATCTAAATTATAAATTTTTGTTGAGTAGTGTTAGCTGATAACGGAAGGCTAATAGAAATTGCATTCACGTTCATTTCGCTGTTTAAATGTCATTCTTTTCTCATAAATAATTTTGAACACAATCTTAGAATATAAAACTAGCTCAGATAGGATGGGTTGAAATAAGATAATTTATTATCTCTCTTCTTTCTCGCTCTCTTTCTTCTTCCTCTCTTTCTCTTTCTCTCTAAAGTCTTACATCCTATTAATTTCATTTCATTGTTCATACGACACTCCTTTAATACTATCGTATGATAACATTTTAGAACTTTTAGAACGCTACCTAGCAACGTGGTTAATTCCAAATAAAGTTACCCACCATCAATATGCTCGATTACTTATTAATATGCGACAATATTAAAGGATAGATGGACGCTTATTTGATGCACATCAATTAGTGCGGACTTGTTTTCATTTAGCGTAGAGTCAACTGCATGCTTTTCGCATTTATATTGTCTCAGTGTATTGTACAGTATACATGCACTTCCCAATTTTGATTTTGAAGACCTCTTTTTGATTTATCCGATTTCAACAATTTAGCCAAATATTTGGCGCATTACATCTATGTATCTAGTTTTTAAACAAACTTATAGAGATCATTAGCCTAGAATTAATACAATTATCTAAAACTATCTAACGTAGAATTATCTAACTGGAGTAAAGTACAGATTATGTCTAATTTAGATTAGTAATGATTGAAAATTGAATCCATTCCTTGCTGAGTTTTAGGTATGTTTTTAGATGCGAAAAATGGGCAAATTTCTTTTTCGATAGGTATGGCTGAGGATTGACCATTGATTGTTCGTTTTATGAAGAACTAATTATAGAACTTTAAGTGGGTTTTGTGAAGGACAAAACCTTCAAAGGATGGAAATGTTAGGCAGAAAAATGGAAGCATTTAGAAGGGGATTTATGTAAACGGAGAAAAGAGAGAAAGAAATGAAATAGAGCAAAGTGGAAGAAAAGAGGTCATAGGGTTTGGAAAAGATATTCTTCTTGATCACCGTCATTTCAGGATTCGGACATAAGGCATCACTACAGTTTGATGACAAATAGGCTTAGGTAGAGAAGTAATGTAGGACGACGTTACGTTAGTACTAAAATAATTCTGTCTTCAAGCCTTTTTTCCTTAGTGCAAAATGGAACATCCATCCAATTAAACAATGATCGTTGCTCAAATGCACCAAAACAAAACATCCCTCGTAGTGTGCCATAGGAACAGCGTTGGAATCTGTAAGTCTAGCAAAGATACACTTGAAGTACCATAATTTTGCGCCTTTTATTGCAAGTTCTTATACATTGGAATTCTCGTTGTCATAATATCAGAAAGGTAAAACAGATAGATAGCGGTATTGAAGCTTGAATAATGCTAAATTTTCCGCATAGGCTTTTAAATGGCACTTGCTGTCAACATTAAGCAGACATTTTGACATCAAACTGAATGTAAATTTGAGTATTTGCTCCGCATAAGTGCGATATTTTACGACTTATTAACAAATGTGTGAGTGGAAATGTGCGACAATTGAATTTGTCCCTTCACTTATGCCACCTTATCTCCCAGAAGTGATACGAGATTTTCACGAATTTTCCATTAAGGAAGAATTATCAAGATTTCTTTCTTTTTGAGCATAAGTTCATTAGAAAACTCTGCTTGCGCTATTTTTTGCACTTTTTTTTGTTGATTTAAGATGTGCAGCTGTTGGACAACGATTGTACTTTAATCTCTCTTTTCTTATCCATTTATTTCATCAAATCATGAGTTGCGTCCGAAGATCGTTAAGAATGAAGCAGAAAGAAACGCCGGCTTATTCGTAAACGTGCCATTCATGAGATTATCTGTGAAAGTTTAACGTAAACCACCAGTGATATGGAGTTCGAGAATATTTTTTCAATCGATTGATTCTGCTTCAGGTGGGCTTGGCTTGTTGGAGAGGAAAGGAGATTGGAGAGAAAAGGTGAGTTAGTGTTGTGGCGATCGTACGCCGTTCCATTCCGGTTCGTTTTCATTCATTTTGTGCTCAAACGATCGGTACACTTTCTCATCGTTTCGGAATAGTGGGTCAACTCGTTTGGAAGGAAGAATCAATAGTACGTACCCTGAGGGGTACCCTTCTTTCCAACTGTTCTCATCGTCTCGACCTTGTAAAATACGGAAAATGCCTTTTATTGGAAAAGATTGGCGAGCACCTGGTGAAACTTGGGTATGGTGCTCCAATACCGATGGATGGGAACAGGTGAAACTACGACCAATTCAGGTAATTGTTGGATTTACTGCAGTTTAGTTTCAAATTTTGAAACAGAAAGAAGTTAAAACTGTTTTTTTACTGAAGAAAGATGTTTCATTTGAGAATGCGAAGATTTAGATTTGTTCTGAAATTGAAAGGTTAGCAACAGTTAGAAATTGTTGAAGCTTTATGGAAAATTATGCCCATATTGATGCGAATCCCTATTATCATACCTCATAAATGAAACATGAAACCAATCGAATAAGTCATCATGCGCCAAAAATGATTATTTTTTTTACTTGATAGAAGCAGTCATTTTGATATCTATTTTACATAGCATGATTTCTTTTACTGATAAATATCTCAGTTCTAAGTGATATATGTGCTAAATGCACACCAGGGGGTGCCAATAAATCATTGCACTTCAGTAAACTTCAGCGAGAAACTTGAAGTTATATCATGTCCCATTAAAAAATATTGAAAAAGCTTTGAGAAGTGTCTTGTAAATACAGGATCTTATTTTGTCTATTAGTTGATATAAGTTTAAAAAATATAGGCCATACATGCTTTCAAAAACATTGCAGATAAAAGATGATTCTTGTTCTTGAATCTTCGTCCTGCAAATTTCTTTCTCACCCTAATTCTCTTCGAGAAAGAAATCTTAAATAATTAGAAGTCTTTTTTACTTTTATTCTTCACCAAATATATCTGTGAAAAGAAAAAATTTCATATAATGATGTCTTCCCCAACAAGTACAACATAACAAAAGTTCCAGCAAGTGAGTTTCGTAAAAGTAGAAGGCTTTTTCTGTACGAGTCAAGTTTATTTTTATTGTCTGATTAAGAAAAATAAAACTTAATATTTGCCGAATTTTTAACTATAGCAAGTAGAAGAAGCAGTCGATTCAGCCCGGTTACCGGTTTGCAGTTCATTGTTGAAAATCAAGCGTAATATATCTTCGATGTCGCTTTCAAGTAACGATGAAAATTTTCCACGATCAGATACTGATGATTCCGGTAACTTCTATTATGTTTGCTTTTTTGACTATGTTGATTTGAATGACTCATTTTGGTAGAAGATTACAGGATAAGCTAAGTTGAGCGCATGTGATAAATATATTTTAATATGAGGATTACTATCATTTTGTCTTTCTATCATTTTTTGACCTCATATCATTTTAAACAAGAGAAAACTTCCATCATTTACAATGGTGTATGTATGAAAGGTTTGGTTTATGTTTAGTTATTGTTTAAGATACAATGTTATTTGATTCCGAATAAACAAAATAAAAGGAAAAGGATAATAATGCCTAATATTCGTTACTTTCTGTTAATTATCTGATGTTACTTTTCTCCTTTTTTTTTACTTTTCTCTTTTTTTCAAAAACGATTTGATTCAGTATTTATATGAATTAAAAAGAAATTTTCAGTTTCAGAGGGTGTTGAATGGATTCCACATTGTTTCGTGAAAACTGGAAAATCCAAGGAAGTTAGCGCTGTTGAATTTCTCAATGTTTTAGTATTGAAGTCACTGAATATAACATTTTGAAACAAGTGTTTGTTGTACTAAGCCATTGACTGATTTATGTAGTAACTTGAAAATTATGTCAGTGTTTTTATGTTCAAACTTTCTAGATATAAAGTCCCTGTTTCAAAATCCTTTAAATATGATTACACTCCTCAGAAAACGATACTTTGAATTTTATGCAAGTTTGGTTTGCTTACCAATACTACAGAATGTGTAGATCTAAATAAGATTTCGTGATTTAATCGTAATTGAACCAGCTAGAAAGTGATTTTAAATTCAATGCATACATTTTCCGTTACCTTATTCATAAGCTTGTTAGTCTATCTGTTGAGATTTTTTTTGCAGTAATTCATTTTGTTCAGTTTGTTGGATGTACAAGTATGAGTGAGGCATTTCATCGATTGGACTTGGCACGAGCCGTGAGCGATGTCCGTAGGTTCAATTATATCTGTAAAGTAAGCTTTCAATATTAGAAATTAGTGTCTAAAGCACTTGTTTTTCTGATCCCTGAATTGAATGGGTAAATATTAGAGGCGTACATTTCTTACGCAATTTTTTGCCAGGTTGTGCAAATCCTCGTTCAAGAAAAGCTGCAGAATCTTAGTGCTACCGCTCGAAAAGCTCTTCTTTCCATTATTAAGGCGATTGTACTTATATGTTAGTTTTATTTTCACTCGAAGAAAAAGTGTTTAATAAATCCTTCAAGATCACCATATTTCGATCTTCCCGTTAAGCTTACAGCAATTTTGAAAAGAAAAGCATTTCATCCTTGCATGTATTTTAAGAAAAAATATTTTAAGAAATATTTCATTCATGTATTTTAAGAAAGATCCAGGTTAAGGAAAAAAATTTAAAAATTAGAAAAATCTTTAGGATGTTAGGATTCTAACGTTTATTTGAATATTTAGGCGTTGAGAGAGACCTACACATATCCATAGCACGATCTCTTGTCTGTGATTTCGGTACGGGTCTTGAAGGTCACTTGTATGGTTCACCTCAATTAGTTTCGAAGCAGCTAAATATGACTGGTGATTTGTTGGAACTTATTTCCGAGCGACGACCTCGTACATTAGCGGATAGTGACGAAGAATCAATAACCTTTATGGATTTACCACGAGAAATTTTGTCAATTATCTTGAGGTATATTTTTATTGTTTTTAATTCTTATATTAGAACTTAACTTGGTGAAAGAATTAATACTGTAAAATGATAAAAAAGTAGAGTTGTTGAAAACTGCTCCTTCGGTTTTTTCACACAGGGAATGTTTGAATTCCACATCATAAGTTATACTATTGGAATTTAGTTGTTTTTTGCTTTATAAGAGCATAGATTTTTTAAATCTTAATTATTTAGAGCAATAATTATTCCACTTATTAGCAGAACTTTTCAAGAAATTTTCCTGATGCTGATAATTTTCTCATACTTGACTGGTGAAAAATCAATTAGGTGTTCAAACATAATGAATAGAAAAATGGTAAGTCTTAGTTTGAGCGTTTTTCGAAATTTTCAGGTTCCATTGTTCCAAGCTGTCTTTAATTATTTAAATTATTTATATTTTTGCAGAAAGCTTCCTGACCACGTCTCGCTGCTTGAAGTTGCTAAAGCACACGAAGTTTTGGATGCCATTGTCGAAAAAGAAGAACAGTTATGGGCATCTCTGTGCAATTTCCATTTTACACAGGAGCAGACTACAAAAATTAAGAAAGATTCGATTTCCTGGCGTCATGCTTTTTTCGAACTTAAAAAATATTGTGGACTGCGGGAATTTTATGCTGATTTAATTCATCTTTGCTGTCACTGTAAAGCGATATTTTGGAAAGTTAGTGTTTTTAATATTTTTAGCGTCATTTTCAGGGGAGTTGACCTATGTTTTTTGTACTTTGAAAATCTAATTTTCTTTTCCTTTTCCTTAATGGGGGATTTATGAAAGGAGTGAATAGATATTTATTGCGTATGAGGTATGTGAGGAAATCGATGTTTTGTTCTAATTTTACACCTAATTAGGATATGAAGTGTAAGCTCTGCTTAAAAAAATTATAAGCATATTTTTAGGATCATGGACATCCATGTATATCCAAAGATACACCTTCGGTACGTGTTACTCCCCAACAATTTGTTGACATGTTACTATTCCTGTGAAAAAAACTTGGTTGGTTTGCGAAATTGCTGTGAATTTATTTGTGATATACAGTGACTTGCTACTTTTTGATTTTTTATTATGCAATATTTGTATTTGAAATCTGTTCAAAATCAAATACCAATGAAAAGAAGGCAAGATCTACTCCATAAAAGCAATGAAAATTGCAGTTTTAGATTCCATATACGTTTGCCTTACGCTTCGTAATTGAATTTTAATTCCTAAATATAATTGGAATGATCTTGTCAATTTGGGAAAATCAATTTTTGGGAATCAATTAAAAAAAATTATGTTGTATATTTATCATTTGTAAGTATTTGTAACAATTTTGCCACTGCATTTGTATATTTTGTCAATTTTTGAATATTTTGGATTTTTTATCATAAGTTCATCAACATGTCTAGCAAATTCTATTAAGATTTTTAAATTAATAAAAAGGTAAACGCAATGATTTTACAAAAGTTTTTGTAATATTTGTGATGATTTTTTGTGGATTCACGTAGCGCTTTTCAGGCAGAATTTTGTCCCCCTCCCAAGAAGTGATGGATTACGAATCTAATGTTTAGTGGTAATCTTATACCTGGTGGCTAATTAAAATGGTAACTGTCTTATGTACTGTCATGTTAAGTTATTTTGATAAATAGTAAGTGAAGTGTATAGTAGCATATCTCTGCTTACAAATTTCTCTGTTCACTCCTTGTCTTTGCTTGTTTATTTAAACTTCTCACTACTGCACTTCCATTTATCCTAAATGTTGGAGGATATTCAAATAGGAGCAACCCATCCCCTTATCATTGTGTCCCTGCGAGCGATTCATTTGCGGTCGTAATTTTAAGAGTAATCATTTTATTCACATTTAAGATAAAAACAGATGCTTGAACTATCTGATTAAGTTATAGGTGGAGGTACCAAAGATCGGATTACTAGGTAATCTAAGTGATATCATCAGATTATTAAGTGGTAGGATTTATGAAGATACATCCATATAAATTGATTGTAAGGACAGGACTCATCGCTAATAGCGGCAAGCACGGTATGATGCTTATTCTGGTGTTTTGTGAGGAGCTATGAAGTCCACTTCTCCAAAGACTTTAAAGTTTGACGAGTGGATTACATAGAAACTTATAGCCAATGTTCGCATTTAGAAAATAACTGCCTGAAAGCAATTTATGAGATGCATACTGTGTGCATTTTTCGTAATAATGTATAGATTTTAAGAAAATTTTGCCTAACTTCCAATCTACGATACATCTCAAAAGTGTAAATGACAGACAAGAATGGTATATCCGTTGATGCGTATGGATTATGCGAGACGCAGAAAATACGCCCTGGTTACGTGTTTCATGCACGCTATCTCCGCGTTGCTTATTTTTATCAGTGAAGCTAATCACTTCTTGTTGCTACCGATGCTGGCGTGCGTGCCTTCTTACATTATTTTTTTAATGCTAGTAAATATATACGTATGATTCAGAAATAAGTATAGTATTTTTTTGCTTGACGTGCAATCATTGCCAAATATGGTTACACATGTGTTTGACTACTGGCTGAGATTGGCATGCAGTATGAATGAAAACGTGTTTGGAATGGAATGTTAATATTAACAAGATTCAAACTTTTAACACTGAAATTACAGGCAAGGCATAATACAATTCGTTATCCATCATCATAAATTAGTTAGTTATTTGGTAGGTTTTATACCTTTCGCAACCGCCTTATTACAATTATTAATGTTCGTAGTTCACATTTACTCGATAGTTGCCTTTGCCGAACAACGACAAGCCTACTCGAGGTGGAGACCACAGCATATTAAGGTTAGTCTATTATATGTTATGGAATTGCATCTCTCGTTTCACATTTAAAATTTCTCTGTTTCACATCTTATTAGGCTCTTTATAAAGTTTTACTGAAACCATTCGAAAGAAATACACCTAAGCAATTTCTAAAAGTCACTTAGGTAGAATCTCATAATAAGCATTATCAATTTAAAATGATTGCTGGACATTGAACGTTTTTTATTAATTTACTATTAATTGATGCTATTATATTTCAGCTGTTGATATCGATTCTAGGGACGTCACTAATCATTTCCTTATTCATCAATGTTATCACTATTATTTATTACCAAATGTCAGATACTTTCTTAAAAATGGGAATAGTTAAAGTGAGCTTTTCAGCTTGAATTATTATATCATGCTGTAAAACACTATTAATTCCATTTCCTTTTTGCAAATAAGCTTAGAGGCAACTTTAAAAGGTTCTGAATGATTTCATTCATCATTAGAAATGTGCATTTTAGCGTATGATTGGCTTCAGTACAAAACAAACGAATCGTAATGAAATAAACTGGTTGCAAGAGTTTTTCGAATGTTGTGGTGTTTTTGGCTACGAAGATTGGTTCCCTCTAACTGCCAGCAACAGCTTATTAGAATCGTAAGTTTAGAAACACAAGGATCTTTCATTTCTTCAGTGTTGCATATTTCACGCAAATGTTGTTTTTTTTTTTGTATTTACATATTTCATTCACTTTCTTCATTGATTTACTTTGAACTTTTTTAGGAACATCTAAATCACGTATTTTTTTCAATATTAATTTTTCAGCAATTTATAGATTTTAATGGTGGCTAAATGACCAAGCAATCTATATTTTAATATCCTAGAAAAATACCCGCCCAGCGATATGTCTTCATATAAGCATTATTATATGTCAAAATCCCTTATCTTACATTTCGAATCCAATTCTTGTTTCCTGAATCTCTTTGCGAACGCAGATTTTAAAATTTGCTGTAAATTTCAGTCATCTGATAATTGGTAGGAAAAACCAATGGTCTCATTGCACGAAGAATGGTTGTTATCTGCCACATTCATGTTGTATAAGCAATCAATTGAAGTGCTCCCCAGTAATACTACTACAAAATTATACAAAAAATGAAGAAGTTGGCAAACACAGAGCGAAGGAATGGTTTTATTTTGCTGGTAAAGTTTTGTTAAATGTTCAAGTCGGAAGTTATCAAAATGATATTTTAAATTCTCCTTCGCTGTGATCATGTATATGTTTTTATCATTTACAGTCCTCAGAGAGCACAGCCAAATTGTGTCAGTTGTTATTACATTTCCTAAATTGTTGTAATCAATTGCTAATTTAGTTAACGTCGTTTTCTTATATTCAAGAAATGAATAATTTTAATATGATGTATGAAGCATTTCACTTATTATTGAAATGTTTTACTGTCATTCTATTCTAAATGTATAAATTTTGGAGAATTTATTAAGTAATATAAGTTTTATCCTAACTATTTTTAACCATTCTTCGCAACATCACAGAAAGTTATTTATTCATTTGTTTCGTAATCATTGCATTTTTCTTAATTTTTTTCTTTACTCTCTCTTTATAACACTATGATATCATATTCTTTTTCAATGTTCAAGTTTTTCAGGTTGTTTCAATAAGGTTAAACGGAGATTGATCATCATTGTATTCGTCACTTTTTCTATTCTTAACTTTGTGATACAATGTATTACTTTGTTATATTCACAAATTACTTGTACAAGTTACTCTATGGTAAGCTACTGTGATGCGGAAGATGCTACTGCCGTGCTTCCAGCATGGATTGTGCCATTTCCACCACCATATCCACGAACTGTTATTAAAGTTCGTTCTTTTTCCTCTTTATGAGATCGTACATTGTATGAACTGCATTTGTATTTATTTTGAAATCATTTTTTCATCTTTATGGATAGCGTTAGCAAGAGAATTTTCGGTGAGTTGGTAGATCTCATAAACTAGATGGTATTTTATACGATATAATGGTATTATTGTAGTCTTTTCCAACAATCTGGCTGCTCTGGTAACTTGGCTTACTTTAGTGGTCTGAATAAGGATATTGTAGTGAATGGAAGAAAATTCAGATGCTTATAAATTAGATAGTGATTTGCAAATTTTCCATTTTATAAATTAGAAGCGGTTATTATTATAATGTTCCATCAATGACTATATGATATGTTTCTTAGAAGTGTCAAGAACTCTTGAAACAAGGACGTGATTTCCAAGAATTACTTAAATGAACTGAAGTATCGTTGTACAAGCTACAAGCATTCTTTTTAGAGTGAGTATAATTGTATTCATTAATGCTCACTAACATCAAATGTAAAGAAAAAGGAGCGTTATGATATTTTTGTCTTTTCATTTAGTGCTCCATTTTTATCTCTAAATCTTATCAAAATTATTTGCTCTATTTCCAATTTATTGGAAGTATTAAATCGGTTCTCGTAATAATCGGGCTAAAATCGTAAAATTTGACATAATACTAGTGACGACGTTTTTTGAAACAATCTCTGAATCAATACAATCATTCTTTGTTCCACTAATCATTCATTCCCTTTGGGTTCTAAAAAGAAGTTAAAAAAAACTGATTCAATCATCAAATTATCTCTTACATAGATAGAGAGATTTCTTTAGTTGATAAAGACATTTGAAGACTAAATAACATTCGTAGTAGTTAGAAAATTTTCGTTTCTTTTCTCTGTATACAGAGAGAGGATCGTGGCAATATTCATTTATCATATTGATTCACTTTTCCTTTTTTTTTGTTAAATTCATTGAAAGATGAAAAAATGTCGAAGAAAGAATTATTCATCATATTGTTATAATGCTACATTAAAGTGAAATTGAGAACGAATGAATAATATAGAGATTTGAAGAATATCTTGATGTTTTATCAAATTGAAATAATGTTAATACCTGTATCAAAAGGGCTTTTTATAGCGAAGATATATTTTAGAAATTAATTGGTGGAAAAATATTGAAGAGGTATCTCTACTTCTGGTACTATAAACCAATATAAAGAAATATTTGATTTTTCAATTGAACAAAAGAACGAAACATCAAATAAAGAAATCATAAGTGAGATTTCGAAGTTATAAAAATTATCTTCCTCTGCCCTCTCATGAGCATTTCACAAGCTCCGTTAATTCAATTGTGTAACCCAAATGAGCATGATCTCCAACCGGTCTATTTCCTTCATTTAGCCTGTCTCTTTAATTATTTCGCATTTACCAAATAAATTACAAATTTTAAATTCCTTTACTATTTTATCTTTAAAATCTAGTGAACTTGTGCGATAATCGCCTCATGCGTAGAAGCATATATATATATATATCATTTTCTGGTTGCTTTTTTCGAAATTTTTTTAGCCAGAAAAAATGTTCCGTTTTATTTTTGTTCACTCACCTTTAGGCCCCGATGTGACATTTGGGCTCGAAAGGCAACATTTCCTTCTCCGACATTCTCCTCTCTTTTCTTGATAAAGCAATTCCTGTCTTTTCTTGTGCTAGAAATTATAAAATTTTTGCTTTGTTTTCTTTGATCGAACATTTGGCTAAAAAAAATACGACAAGAAATAATTTACTTTATTCATCCAAACTAATGGTAATAAACACTTTCTTCAATTATTTTCTTACTTTTCTGTCATAAACTTAATTTCCTCTAATTAATTTTATGACAGTATTTTAGAAACAAATCTATGTGACTAATTTTATTTCAATTGTTAGCTTTAATGCTTATACTATTGTGCCTAATAGTTTGCTTGAATCTTTCATTTCATATCATAAGTTAAATTAGTTTTAAAACCAAATATAATTTCTGTTGATTGTTTATTTGCTTATTTTGATTTCGATATTCGTTAAATTGTTTTCATTCCATTTTGTTCCTTAAATCATTTGTTTGGGAAGCATTATTATTAACAAAAATTATTTCATATATTTATATATCTCTGTTGATTTTTGCTGATCGTTTTTCTCTCTCGACCAAAATTCGCGATCAGATTTTGTTCTGACGGCATGTTTTCAAAATCTATTTCACTTAATTGCTAATATGGTAGAAATATTCACTGTTTTATTGTTTGAATTTCAATATTAATTAATATAGTTGAACTCAGTTGTAAAATGTGCAAATATTTTTCGCCCATTAGAAAGTTCAATTGCACACTTCTATCAATTTCTCTGATCAAACATAACAACTCACTGCCCGTTTTTTTCCACTCGAACAGTTGCATTTTAACTTTTTTTCATCATTTCATTTATTTTTCACTTTTCATTCGATTTGAAGTAATTTTTAGAAAGCTATAACGATTACGATAATGTCTTCGTTGAACTGAAAGGCCTTACTCAATATTGCTTTCAGGACTGTCTTTGTGATAATTGTATTTCTTTTGTAACAATTGTAATTCGCCTTTGCTTTCAGCTTTCAAATGATAAATCCGAGAGAGTAATATTAAGTTTTGTATATCCCATTTGTGTGTCATTACACTATTATAATAAAACAAAAAAAAGCGCCGTCCTTTTCGAATGATTAAATTAATTCGCTATATTAAGGTTAAGTTCAAAAATTCAAAAGGCGAGTAGATTTAATAAAGAATAGAAAGACGAGGATTTACAAAAAGAGAGAGAGAAAGAGGGAAAGAAAGAAAAATGGGAGGATTATTCTTTGATAATAAAGTAAAACAGGTTTTGACGAAAATCTGCAGGGTTCTCAATTTATCTATCCATCCTCAAATGCATTGTATTCTTTGATATATCGCAATTTAATGTAAAGGAGCTCATTTGCCTATTTGATGTTGTCTTTGATATCAATCAATCTACCTGAAATGTCCTTATTCCATGTACTTTCAAAACTTCACGAATTAACTTTTGTTGTCGAACGTTGAATCTATTCCCATCAATTCTCAAAATATTTTTTTCAAATATCCAATACAATATATTTGATCAGATTACCATTTAGGTAGAACACCTTTAAGGTATGCAATTGTACATCTGCAAGAATTATTTTGATGTTTTCTTTTCTTTTTTTTTCACTACCCTCTCTAATGATAGAGACAGATTTATTACTTTTTTTAAACCAAAATTTCTTTCTCTTTCTGTCTGATTTCTTTCTAGTAAATAAAATAGAGCTATTGCTGTGTCATCACTTCCTCTTTTAAAATCCTTCCCTTCCACTCTTTCATTTGATATGTCACAAAATAGTCTCTCACCTCATTTCCTTTCTTTCTTTCCCTGTCATTTATATCGAATAATTGAAATTCAGGTGATACAACCCTTGACAATCAAGTTTGATCATTTAACGAAAATTAAGATATCAATTTTCTTTCTAATTTATCATTTCCGTATAAAATCATTGTTTGTTATCATCTTTTACTGAACATTGCCATAAATTGTGATAAGTAATTGTTATTATTTCTGCTTCATAGATAACTGTAATTAATTTTAATTGAATGATTGATTTATTATCTGTATCAAAAAGTCTTCGTAATTATCTTGCAATTATTAAATTTTAACTCTTTCCTTCTGTAAAATTAGTTTTAATTAACAGATCGTTTTATCGTATGTGATTTTCGCAATAATAGTTCTTTTGGACTTTAAGTGGGAGAATTCATTTTCCAATATCATTATCTCTCATAGATCCGGCTATTCAATAGCTTAATGAATCGTAGTAATTTAAGCTAAACATAATTCTCAAGTGTATAATGATAAGTATGATTACGATACTTTTTTTCTCGTTAACAACTTTAGTGATATTCAAAGATTAAGGGTATACTTATAGAGATAAAAAGAATCCATGTGAAGAACACCTGTTACCAGTCATTGAAAGAAATCATATTTGATTTTGATCTTAAAAGTAGGAGTGTCCGGCAAATTTATGATCGTATTAGAAATTAAATGACCAAGAATATGATTTATTTTAACGAGAGACTGACATATTTATTATCCGATTTAAAGCCATCCATATGTTATTTCAATAAATTACCATTATCCTTCAAATTAGATGATATCACTCTATTGTGACATGATGCAATCTGGTTTAAATGTTAGCAATAATAATTTATCAGAACACATATCTGCTCTTCTCTCGAAAATTTTGAATTTTTTTCTTTCTTCCAAAAATCCTTCATGTTGAAGTTTGCAAATAACAATCATATAGTGAATCTAAAACATCTACAAAAACATTTTAAGTGGTCATAATTATACTTGGAAATTATTGTGGCGTAAGTGAAAAGAAATTGCACTGAAAAGGTTACATATCGTTGATACAACTAAAAATGAGCAGTTTTTAAATGTGGTTAGGAACTGAAACTTTGAATAGAATTAGAATTCTAATGATCGCGACATTAGAGATGAATTTTTTAGGACTATGAGAATGTGTTCATAGGATTCATCACTAATATGAGGAAATGATTGAGCAGGGATTTTCACTCTTTCGGGTTGAATATACAACATTGCTTCTGATATAAAATATATTTCAATGCACTTTCAAATATTGCTTCCTTTATCCGTGTGGATTTTTCACATTATCCTTTATATCCTCTCAATTCATCATTATTCCCCATATCTTAAACTCAAAAATTTATTATAATTTATGAACGAAATAATTCCTGAAGATGCACTCGGTAACGATGATCGCCTTGCTGAAATATCATATCAAATATCAAAATAGTTCAATATTCTTCAGATCTTTCATTTATCTCACTATTTCCACTTCAATTCTTATCTATGAAATCATTTTTGAGAATATCCATTTTATATTTCGCCATTGAAAAGTTGAAATTATTCAGAAGTATCGTTGGTTGTCTTAATTTATTTCACTTTTTCTTTATTTGTTTTAATCTTTTCATATTCAAATACCCAATATAGCCAGAAAAGAGCAGGAAGCTATCCTTATATTCCTATTACTTTTCTAGCATATTCGACAAATCAAAGGTGACCAAAAAAGTCAATTAAATTGCTGTATAGGCACTGCAAGGAATTAAATTTTCTATTCCTAATTTTTCTGCACTTTTACCGCTTAGCAAATTAAACATTTATTTTGGTTTTTTTGTTTCATTTCTTTCGGCTTAAGCAAAATAACTATTTGTAATACGCTGAAAGACATTGGTTGAATGCTTTTAAACTTGTAGGATGGTTTCAACTATTTGTTGTTTATGTTTCTTCGTCCATTTATTTATGAGTTGTTCGCTTTCTTTATGCTTCATTCCACTTCAAGCTTACAACTTTCACTTTTACAACAATAATGCAAGTGCTATTTACTGATAATTTTAAAATGAACACATGAATCAGCCGAATTTGATCAATTTATTTGCTCACGTTGAGTCTTCTCAATTAAATAGATAGTTCTAAATGAATTATATTTTCACACGGTATAAAGAAATTGTCATTTAAAAATTATAATTGGGATGAAATTTCAGATAGATGTTTTACAATTTGTAAAATTTCTTAATCATCATCTGGAATCAGGAAAATGTAACTCTGAAAACTTCTTAATCATCATGAAAATCCTCAATATATTAAAACTATAAAATAAGATGATACTCGAAGTTCTTCATCATTTTGATTTATGTCAAATTTTAAATATTTCTTCCAGAATTTATTACCGGTTTCAGGCCTTCAAATATCATTCCCGCATTTCATTTCGTTATATTATCCTGTTTTATTCTACTTAGCATATTTATTTTAATTTCTTTTCTGCTTTAGAATAATTTAACCAATACACAATTAATATGTGACAATCGATATGAAATTAAATCTAGTTGTAGCTTTCTTTTTCAAATGTAATTTTCCTTATAGCCGTGAAAGTTTATGCTCATTTTCTTTATGTAATAATTGTGAAAGACTTGATTCAAATAACTTGAAGATTTTTAAATTTTTTCCCTTTTCCGACATTTTCTGTCATCATTTTGCACTATCACTTCGATTCATCGAAATGCAGATAGCTAATTTCCGGTTATTGCTTATATTTCAGTACAAATCGCTATGACATGACACTATAAGAGACCGGTTTATGAGCGCATTTAATGCTTTAACATGCATGTCCGCCACTCCTTTTTTAACGCATTATCATGATAGTATTATTACCTCTCGGCGCCAATACCATATCTTCTTAGTGATATCTGCGTCATTTCATTACTTGCTTTGTCTTTTTCTAAAATAATCTTTTCTTTTGTGGCTTGTTGAAGTCCTTCCAATTTCCAGAACTTTTTAAAAGTGTCTTTATGAAATTATTAATTTGATGAATTCAATTATTTGCGAACTTATTGATCAGAAGAATCTATAATTCAATCTTTCCACTAATGAAAGTTGAGATTTGCATTTGTATATATATAAGTGAACCTTAATAAACGAGTTTATTAGAGCAGCTGACTGAATAATGCGCTCCTTTGACTTTTATTTGATTTAGAGAAGACGTTTTTCAGAATCGTCTGACGAATTTTCTAAAATTTTAACCATGCTGATATGTTTCCATTTATATATATATATATATATATATATAACTTCACTTAATTAAGAAATGCTAAAATATCAAGTACGGTCGAGGAAACTGTACAGCAAATATCAAAGTAAAACAAGTCGAAGTAGCAGTCTAAGTACGCCATCGCATTCCTCTGATAAGCCGTCGTCGTCATCGTTATCGTCATTGGAAGAAACGATATATATTTGCGATCGATCCAACTCATTAAGTTCCCTAAGTTCCGTAGATAGCAGTGATGCTAGCGAATGGGTTCGTTTGTTTTTTATTTATTTCTGAAAATTTTGGCATTCAATTTTGTCATACCTTTTTTGAAACATTTAACAATGAGGTTGTATTAACTGAAGATAGATTTAACTATCATTTGAGATTTTATAGTTAATCTTTTATACTTCTTCTACTAAAGTTAATTTACAGAATCCGTATGCTATTTATGGATTTTCGAACAATTTACTGATAGAAAAATTAAATAGAAAACATCCATTTTATTTTTATGAGATGAAATATTTTTAAAGTATTCGTTATAATAACTGAATGACAATATTAATGAAATAAAGCATAATTCGTTCCTTTATTTAAGTACTATGTGTAATAAATGATTGGCAGTAAACTGGTTGATTTTTCCTTTAGAAAATATGGCTGTTTAGTTGAATTTATGCTTTTAATTCAGAGTCTGAGAAAGATTAAAGTATTAATAATTGTATGAATTACTGTTGTGATCACTTTCATATTAAAGTATAAAAATAATCATTTGATGATACTTCTTAATTTTTAGCTTTTCTAAGAAAAATTTACTACCAAGTTTTATGAAAAAAAGCTTATTTAAAAATTTTGGAAATGTGAATTCAGTTTCATCAAGATTTATTTTTCTCCAAAATTTAAAATTCATAATGGTATAATTTCAGGGTACGCTACGTATTTATACGGGCGATATTAAAGAGGACACCGATTATAAAACGTTAAAAATTTCAACCAACCATACGGTAAAAAATATTGTTGATACGATTTTGTCGAAATTTCGAATATGCAAAGATCCTAACTTATTCGAAATTATAATGGAAGTTTGGACTCGATATAACGGAGAACAGGTAATCAATCTATGGTGATTTCGAATTATCTTAATATATGAAGTGTTGAAACATTATTATCTGTCGAAGTAATATAATTGACACATATGCGTCTTTTCAATCGTTCATCTGCATGAATTTGAAAATATTTAAATTCGAAGCATCTCAGTGCTCAATTCTTTGTATAGTCAATGTAAACACCTTTTCCCGATGGCAAATTTCTCTGAAAATTTTAGCTCACTGAATGTTATAGCGCACTTCTCCGTTGAGAAGATTATATCATGCTGGTGATAAAGATTTTAGAAGAGATTATTATGAAGAATATGTAAATTGATCGCATATTTTAAATAATTTCATGTCTAAAAAATTAAAATTTTATTAAAGATTATCAATATGGGTCTCACATTGACTCTGCAAAGATCTCGAATTCTTCATTTATTTGTATCTTGAACTATTATGAGATTCAGGTGAAAACCCCGTTACGATTGCCTCAGGAAGCACGACCGCTCGAACTGAAACGTTGTCATCCAGTGCATATGTCACGATTTCTGATAACAATGTCCACAAATGGTGTCCTAGTACGGATATATGACTATTTACTCTCTCCAAAGGTAACAGTATATCTTATTTTATTTTTTTAACATTTCTTGCTAAAATTCCTTTCTCCTTAGTTTCCCATTTTTGATTCTATAAGATTTTATTTACAAAGTTCTGAAGAAATAATCGCCGTTAATTACACTGCAGTTACCGCCACCATATACTTAATAATTTTGCCACGATTTTGATGTTAATTTCAGTAAAAAAGGTATAGATGTTTATTATAGGTAGTATATTAACAACTGTCATAAGTACAGAAGAATTATCAGCTAAAAGTGAATTAGCATTTAGTAAATTGATTTTTTAGTTAATAAAAAATCTTATTAAATTCAATTTAATTGGACTTGAATCAATTTAATAAATTAAAAGTAATAATAAAATGATAAATAATATGGTCATTAAGTAGAGTACGTACAAGTCGTTGTTTATCTCTCCACGAACAACTTGTTATGAAGCGATCAGTATGCTCCTTACAATGTGCCAACAGCGTGGACCACCAAATGACTTTCGATTATATTTGTCGGAGACAGGTAATGATCTGAGCATGAATGATACCTTGGCCGATCTTTATTTAGTATTACCTAAAGACCAAAAAATCATAATTCGATCTGTTTTCTGAATTGAGAAGTATTTTTCCTATTCACAGTCATAGTGATATAATTTGCGTTGTTATTCGACATATTGTACATGCGATATAACCTTGATAAGAAATAATTAAAAAATTTTCATGATATTTATGAAGTCAAATCTTTAAATAAATATGTAAACAAGTAATTGCATAAAAAGAAATATGCTATTCTACGAATTACCTCCTATTTCTTTTACATCCAATATTACCATATCCATATATGATGGCAATTAAATGATATCTGATCAACAAGTTTTGCCACATCTCTGAGATCTGAGCCCTGGAACTTGTCTTGTTTAATTTCTTTTGAATTAATCTTATGAAGGAAATTTTGTAAATGCATTATCAGATTTCTAAATATTACCCATGATGTTAGTTTTGGTAAATAATAAATAATAAATAATGTGAAGAAATCAAATTTTCTTTATTCTTTCACGAAACAATTTTAATTTACTTAATTTGTTTACTTCATTAAATTAAATTTAATAAAAGAGAAAAATTTTCCCGATCATTTTTGAACTTCTAAAGAAATAGGTTCGGAACAATTGAAATATGAATGCTGCTATATTCTGTATTCATAATGAAGGAAAGTTGGATTTAACTATTATAGTTCACTGTGAAATAATTTTTAATTCTCACCTTTGAAAACATTTAAATCATTAAAAATTTTCATTTTAAATTTCATTTCGTCATTATTTCCCATATTTTTTTATGTTAAAAAAATTATTGAAGTAAATACAATTATGAATATTTAATCATTTTGATCATCTTAAACTTGATTTTGGTTTTATGGAAATTGCACATTTGATATGACCGATTTAAAATAATTTCTATCTCGTGCATTTTAAAAGCAAGCAAAATGAACTTTGCTTTGAATGTTTCAATATTACAATAAAGGAAATTAAAAATTATTTTATGGAAATTTTAAAATGAACTATCGTATTGTCAGGTTTAGAAAGAAAACTAGAAATGAAAAGATAAAATGTGATCGAAGTAAGAGTTGGAAATAGAAAATCGCAATTGAATTGAAATGCCTAAGTGGAAAGGCCCAAAATGAATCGAAAAGCGCGAATGTAAGCCAAATTGATTACTGTTTATTATACATAAATGATAGTAAAAATTACTGATTAACAGAAAAACAGCAATAACAAATGATCAGTTTCTTATCTTTGAAACAATTTTTCACTTATCAATTGTAGCATTATAAATTTCTTTAGATTTCGCCATGACCAAAGGTTTATCAATTATTGATGATAAAAAAGTTTCAAAAGATATTTATGATTTTGAATTTTTGAAACCGAAGAGTGAAAATTTTCTTTGTATTTGAAATTATTTCGAGTAATTGTTCACTTTTGCAGAAATTCTCATAGTTTTCGAATATTACATTTGTGAAATGAAGCAAAAATATTTATTTTCAATTCTAATAAAATTTTTGAAACAAATAAGCGAAATATTATTATTCTAATAAAACGGAAGAATAATGGATGAGTGTACAATTGAATTGCAATTTGAATTTGATATTTTACTTTCAGTTATTATTCATTTTGTACAATAAACCTGTTGAATCTGCTTTTTGATATGTAAAGGAAGTTTAAGGATAAGACGAAGAATGGTAAAGAAATGAAATTGGAAGACATCAACTTCTTCTCTTCAACACCTATTGACTGCTCGAAATACATTCATAATAGCTCGCATTTTCGTTTCCTAAAGCAATTATTTCTGTTCAACTAATCGCTCCTAAGTTTTCTCTTCCAGAAAATTCGATTTCAAATTTTTGATATTCAAAATAATTGGTGGAAGTTGTGGAATTAAGCGAACTATCGCTGGAACAATTTAGTTAATGCTTGCGGTTATGACAAAATGATTGTTCTTAGCTTTTCTTGAATTATTATCATATCGATTTACCGAAAGAGATTTAAAATGGTTGAAATGAGATTTTCGCAAGAGTTATTCAAAATGTTTAGCCTGGCAGTTTATCAATAATTTATCAAAAGATTAAAAGAACGATTTCCATGCGTGAAAATTTTAAAAGTTTTCATCATATTAAGTTGAAATCAACTGTTGATTGTCGATGCATTCTCAGAATTTTCACAAGATTGTTTACATTTCCCCACAGAGTTTGAATTCTATTTCACAACTGTTGTCATCCCATAAAATATCAAGTAATTTTCTCTTCTGAATTTTTTTTATCTGTTTTTCAATAATCTGTTTTAACTATAAATTTATTAAATTTTCGATGGAAATAGTTTCAAAAGAGTTTGTCGTCGGCTCGAATAGCGGTTCGAGTGTCTTTTTCAAGTGTCGCATCTGAATATTTCAACAGAGATGGATCATCAGTAAGCTATAATTTATAATATATGATTGCAAGATACTTCTTTTTTCACTATACGATGAGACAGGTAGTGTTTTAAAATTAAAAAAACTATTTTAAAGAGAAGTCTTACGAAACTAACAGAAGTTGGTGAGGCTTATGATATATTTTTCCATCCCCTTTTCTCCATCTGCTTCAAAAAGTGTATATATTGTTGAATGGCAATTGAGCAGGCAATTTCCAAAGATTTCGATAATTAGAAAAAGGGGTACCGTCTAAAACCCAATTCAATTATCATTAAATTTTCGAGAATAACTAGACAAAATCAGCTTTGTAAAATGCTAAGGATCAAAGAAGATATGATTATTTAAAATTGTTCTGATGTTATTTAATTCCGATAAAACTTACTTGTTGGTTCGAGTCAACGATTCATTGTCAGAATATAGTAAATTAAAAGTAGCGCTAGTAGATAGGCTTCAAGAGATAGATATTTTGATATGAAGCTGGAGATCAAAGGCGTATGCAAGTTTCGAGATAGTAATGAAGCATTTAATGCCGTATGAGAATTATGTTGTCTGATAAAAGAATCATCGAAACTATTTGGTGTACTTTTAGTTGCTTCCAAAAGAATTGTAGAAGATGTCAAAAGAGATTTCAATTGCCTTAACTTATTCAGTCAAACACAAAAATATTTTATTATCACAAAAGATTTTTGCAAGAGAATAAGGATTAAAAAAATTATAAATGAATTTATTACAATAACAATGAACAAAGTGAAATAAATGTACAGTAAACAAAATAAGAAAATAAATAAATTATTTGTCTAATTTAATGCAAATAATATGTTTAATTACAGGTAATTAAGCGTAATAAAATAACTAATAATTTCATCTTTTGGATGAATTGAATAAAATTGAAAATTATTTGAAAATGAATTGATGTAAAGAAGACAGAAACAATAACAATTCATTTTCATTAAATTGAAAATGAAACTAACGAACAAATACTTTTGTGTTGTGAAGCGTTAATAGAATTTCTTCTCTAATTTTTTTAAAATTATTATATACTTGCCTTGATTTATTGCTTTCGCAGAATTCATTTCTTTTCATTTCTTTCATTACATCATTTCGTTCCACTTTATCTTTCACAGTTTTTTGTTATCCGGAACCATTCCGAGTAAATAGACAAATTTTTTGATTTTTGTTTTCTGAACATAGCTCAGAAACTGATCTTTCGGTTTCCGGACACTGATAGCTAATAAATTGGTCCAATCATTTTTTGCTTTTTTTAAATATCTATTTCAATGAAGAACTGCAGCAGGTATTTCTGTAAACAAATTTAAGAAACTGAGAATGTTAGATATTTCAAGGCAACTAAATGAATTCAATTGTAAGCAATAAGCGATGCATAAGTTTTTGGATTAAAGATTAAAGTGGAACATATTTCATAGTTTGAAAGTAATACTAAAAATGATTTGGGAAGAAATGAAGCTCATATTAGATATTCAGTTTAAGCCTTTTTAGTGTTCAATGAAACCAAATTTCTGGATTAGGAACTGAAGCGAGATTTTGTGGATTTTGTGGATATCTATTTTGCAGCGGTAGATTAAAATAAAAGATAAGAAAAGAAGTTGGTGTTATAAACTTTGAATATCAACTTATCAACTATCGTGAGGTTAGGCTGTTAAGGGAAAGACGGATGAATGGAAGGATGAATTGCATTTCGAATATTAGGTTAACTTCCTGCATCCCACAATTTTTTCTGAGATAACACTTATAATAGCAAGAGTTAATTAATTTGTACCAAATTTTTTGTGGTTTTCAAATTTTTGATATATTTAATTTAGACTAAAACTTACTTCATTTTACAAATCATTTTTGAACGATTCAATTTTTGAGAGGACCACTTCACCAGGCAATATAATTAGGTAGTGCATTGATTTTTGCATTTCCTAATGAACCGTTGTTTGAAACACAGCTCATAAACTGTTAAAAAACTGTTGTTTGAAATACAGCTCATAAATTGATTCAAAAAATGGTTTTGGAGAAATTGAATGTTATATAACTTGCAATTATCTGTCAACTATTCACAAACATCTATAAAGATTTAAAAGTTAAATTTTTTGGGAGATAATTCAGCATTATCTCAGATATATTATTATAATCTTTATATAATACGCCAACAAAACTAACAATGTAAGTGTACGAATGCGTCATGATCGAAAATCACAAAAGAAGGTTTGGTGTTTATATTTGCATGAAATCGTTAAAAGTGCTTTAGATTCCGAAGGCTTATAATTTTCATTAATATTTAAAAAAATTATTTAACATCAATATGATCTGGTGTATATTTCAATTCCAAGAATATGACCAAAAAAACATACCCTAATTTCATGAAAGCTCAAATCAAATTTAAATTGTTTAGTAATACCTGTTTTCTTCGAATGTGCAACATTTTTGAAATATTTTAGAGGAATGTGGAAATTCGAATTATTTTTCCGGTTCATGTAACAACGCTGTTCAGATATTCAAATATTAAATTTAAATTACACATTCGTATATAAGCATAACAAAATCCATTGACTCAGCTAATTAAATTATAAATTCTTTTTATAAAACGTTTTACCTGAAAAATTAGCAGACCCATCCAAGTAAATAAAATTGGCTATCGAAGAATCAACTTTCTTTATATTTACAATGACAGTAGTCATCGTAATGGATTATGATTACAATGATTGCCGTCGCAAATTTATTTTGAAGGGTCATATCTATCATCACTAAGACAATATTACAGTGCAACGAACGATTAAATCGCCAGGTATTGTGTTGAGCACAGAGAGGTAACAAGCGAAGCAAATAAATTAATACGTGATAAATAAAAATAAAACATACAAGTAAGAAATGCTTGAAAAATAAAAGGCAGATAAACTAATCAACAAATACATTCATAGACACACTGATGGATGCGAAGTAAACCTGAATTAGACATGTCACAGTACATGATTTAAATTTGATATAAGTTTAGGAAGAAAAACGACAGTAGGATATTATATCATATTGTTTACCGTAAATTTAGATGAAACGCTGAGGAACAAACAGCTCGAGCGGATGCAACAGCTCGATATATAATTCATTTTCATACATTCTTCCACTTCTGTTTGTTTATTAAAGCTTTCTTTTGTTTAATATTATTAAATCCTGTCGAGACTAAAATTTTCATTTAATGCAAAAACATTGAGATTGAATTGAGATTAAACATAATGAGTACGAATAATATGAAACCTTGCTGTTTACCGATCTTACAAATTCATTTATAACATTTTGATAAAAAGGAAATCTCTGAACTGAGAAAGTTCAAAATTAGCGAGCAAAATTTCCCATTTAATACTAATAAATAGCATGTATTGTAATGACTACAGCCATTAAAATGTACGCCTTTAATTTGCTTCTTCATCTTTCGTGGGAATCAAAAAATTGAAACTTTCTGTATTACTAATTTCATCAATCCTACTAATTAAAAGATGCAAGACATCATTCGTCAATATCACTATGAAAGGTTTATTGAAAATTTATGCACTGTTGCACATAATTAATGATAATATAGCTAGCCTACACATATTGATCAGTGTTCAACTAAACAATTCTTACGAAATATTTCATTTTTCAAAATTAATGGACGATCTATTTTTTTGGATATTTCATCTATTTTTGGAAATTTGCGCGATTAAATATCTCGAAAATGTTTTGACCTTTATTTGAAAAAAAATTTCGATACTTCACCGCATTTAACCTTTGAAATATTGTTTAACTTTTGAAAAAAAATCGTTGTTTATGTTTGCTTTGTAAGTTATAATTACAGTAAGATAATTTGAAGTAATTTTCTTATAATCATTGAATATAGCGATAAAATAACAATTTGACAAAGCCATTTTCTCCTTTCCTTCTTAATACAACAAAAAATCATAATAATTCTTCCAAGGACAAACATTTCTTCCTTTTCCTTCTTTTCTTGATTTTTAGAAAAATAATCAGATGAAGTTTGCATCTTTCTTCAATAACCAATCACAATTCTTGCGAAGTCAAAAGAATTATGAAATGATTGTATAGAATGAAGTGGGACGGTGAAAGAACGGGTAATTCAGATGTCATCCTCTCATCTATTTACGGATGTATGTCGTTGTCCTCTTTCAGTATTTGTCTGGGTCAGATGTAACAGAGCACAGTTAGTATCTTTCTCTGTGCCACCCAGAGCACAATTAGTGTTTCTCTCTCTCGTTCTGCGTCATCTAGAAATATCAATAATTTAGTTTAAGAATATAGTTTATTTCTGATCATTTGGGAACGAGTTTTTGGCTCCCTTTTTATTATCAAGTTGCAATATAACTTGAATTGCTTTAGCTATATATCAATTGATCAGTTCATTGGATTATTCATCGAAACATGACCCACCTAATCTATTCAAAGCTATCCTTGAAATCAAACTTTATTTAAACTTTATCTAATCCCCATTTACTCATATAGTTCGAAATATTGTGCTGCTATAATGTTCATGATATCCTCTCTATCTCTGCCTTCTCCTTTTCCTTGTTATCTCAAATGTTATTCCGGAAACACTTCAAAGTTTTATTTGTTCTGTACGGTGGCGTGTGCCCGCATGTATGTGCACGTCAATTAAATGTCAGAAATGTTTGTATATTATGCGTGGATAAGAAACTTTCAAGTGCATTTTCCTCACATCACAGCTTTGAATTGTCTTCAAAATGTTATCATTTGTTGAATGCGTCTCATTTTTGGTAAATGATAAGATGGTGCAATCCGCCCAACTCTTATCAAAGTAGTTTCGATCCGAATTCCCATTTCTAAGAATAGTCGTGTTGGTAGTATTCGATAGATAAAATGGGAAGAGAGCAAACGTTTTTAGTTCTCAATGATGATATTTGTTGAATGAATGCTTAACGTTTTCAGACGTACAGTTTTTTGCACGTTGAAAAACGATCAAAAAAAAATAATTTAGATTTGGCAGCTTCACAAATCTGATCTCTGAGTTTTGCTTTTTTTGTTATAGAGAGGAACAGTATGACATATTTCCATCACTCAACATTTCCATTTTATTTCATTTCTGCCACAATCTCAATTTAAAGTAAAGTTGTTGAAAGCGTCTGTTATCACATATTCACGAAATTATCAGTTCATTTTTTTGCTTATAAATTTTTGCTCATTTTCACGTTGAAATTTTTTTAAAAAGAATTTCTTGGAGGAGTAACGAAGAGCTGAAGAAAATTCACGGGATTCCTATACACAATTCTTTTAATGAAATACTTTAAAAAATCGTAAGCTGTAATAGATGGGAATTGATGTATTTAACGACATGAAGTTTTTGCGAACGCGAATTCTTCAATATTAGTTTAGTTATCTAAATCACCAACAAAATTTCTTTAATCTCTTGATCTTCATATATTTGCAATCATAAAAACTTTGAACAGTGCTTTACTTTGCAATATGTAACAAAAATTTCTAATTCGTTGTGGGACACCTTTAGTTTGGCATTTGTTCTAATATCAAGAGTAAGAACTTGGCTAATATATTATCGTCTGAAATTTGTTATAAATATGTAGTGTAGCGTGCAAATTTTGAGCCGCTTTAGCGAATTATATTCTTGAAAAGTAATTGTAATTATATGCCTTTCCTTCTAATTTATATTTCTACATCAGCTCACAAAAGCTGTCTTAAAGTTCTAAATTTTGCCAATTTTACAGCAGTGATTAAAACATATTTTGCTTTTTAGATTTTTCAAAAATATAGCTTATGCAGTAGTCCATCAAAGATTTTATCAATGTTCACTGTAGGAAGTTTTTGCCTATATAATTGGACAGTTCATAATTTGGATTGGAAATACGAGAAAACATTCCTAGTGTTGTTTGTGTTGATTTGATCTATTTAGCATTTGGATTTTCTAGAGGGATGAAGGTGTTGCATGTTGGGCTTATCATTAAACTAGCAATAATTCAGTAGTCGAGAAAAAAATAATATAATGGTAAAATCCTAATTTATTTTATAGTACAAAGTATGTTCATTTAATCCCAATATACTACACTCGTGATTCATATAACAAACTGAGTCAGAAACTTCTGTTAGTTAAGCTGGGATAAAGTTGCTCACTTTATGATGACGATAGGTTTGACGATTTAATCTGCTGAACAAAAGTAACAAAATTAATAGCATTTTCTTATATTCGAAAACCTTCAGAAAAAAGATTGACGAAATAATGTCGAATATTAAATAATCAACATCGTTGATATCGCTTTAATCTCTTTATTTCCAACATTTTTAAAAAAAATTCAGCATATAAGTAAATTTCACTATTTCGTCCTTTAATTCATCTATAATAACAACAATAATATGAATAAAATGTGTTGAAAGATACTAATAAAATACGTTTTTCAAATATTGATGACATCAGCGATATTAACTATGTTAATATTAATGACAGTAATAACATGATAATAAAAACTGCAGTTTTTGCGCAGTCCAGAAGTTTTTAATTTGTATCTGATCTTCAACGGTAAAAAAAGCCAAAGTTGCTTCAATTTTTATCTTTTATTTATCACTTAATGCTAACAGTGCGCTACAACTATACTGTACATTTTTGGCTCATCAAGTTTATCAAAAACTAATTTCTTTTGAAGTGTAAACAATCGTTTCGAGATCTGTTTTTTTTCAAAATTATTAAGGCATAAATGAGTATTAGTAGTAGTAAAAACAGATTAGAATGATGAGGTGTTAATATTAAGTCGATAAAGGCATCCGACAGGATTGGACAGGCTGTCTGAAAGAATGTTAGAAGTTTTGCACTTGGAGAGGAGAAATGAATGAAGGCATGGATGTATATGTTTGTACACATCCTTCATTCATTGAAATGGCCTCTTGTGAGTTGTAAGGCAGTGAGAATGACTGAAAGAATGGATGCCTATTCGAACGGGAACTGATAGAGCTCGTAGTGGTTGATAGTGCTATAGTATTTTGGTGCGGAATGAATTGATTTCTTTTTTACTTTTTTCCCTTCTCAATAATTGCCCTTTGCCAACTCTCAATGTTACGTGCTGTTCAAACTAATGTTTTCTTGATGACTAATTGTTAACTTCATTTGTTGTATGTTATTTGTAATGTTAATTATTATTTTAATTTCTCTATTACGAAATATTGTTAGTCAAAAAAAGTGGTATAACGTATATTTGTTTTCTTTGTTTCATTTGTTCTACATTAAGAGTGTGGTTCTGGTGGTTGCTGATAGCGATGCTATTTTTGCAATGTGTAATATTGCTTTGCAATAATTGCTCAGAATTTTACAAATCATATTACGAAAAATTGTTTATCGTGATATGTTCATTACGAGATGCTTTGATTTAATTAAAGTACAAGTTCATTTCCTAAAATTAGTATGTATGTGATTATAACAATGATAATAATGGCAAGGTTGATAACATATAATCATTCTTTATAGGATTTCTGGTTTAATGTTACTGTTATTCATTTGGTAATTTTGCTAGTTTATATCCTCAGGCATTTAAATTTTTTATGGAAATTATATAAAAATTTTTCTTTCACACTTTGCTTCCTTTTTCCTTCATACACACTTTCAGTAGCAAATAATTATTTCTCTTTTTTCGTATTTTGTCCTCTTTACTGCTCAGTATTTTCGTATTATTCTTGTTTTTATTTTAAAATCAGATTCAGTAACCCTGCTAATGACGCTTTTAGTAGTGTTGTTGTTAGTGTTATATAACTGTTGTACCCGCCGACTTGTCGAATCATTTCGTCTTCCGAAATTAATCATAGTTCATTTTATTTCTCTTATGTACGAAGTACAAAAACTGTTAAATTCTTAACAGCTATGACATGATTGTACTTTTTTCCTGTAATTCAATAAGTGATATCTATTTATCACTCGGTACATTTCAACCGTTACAATAACGTATAACAATGTTATCAAGGTTGCTAGAGGTTGCCTGTTGTACTGGATGTGAAAAGAAGCATTGGAAAGCGAACAAAAGCTACACGGCGAAAAAGATGCCGGCGAATGAAGCTGCTGTGATACCAACATCATTTATAGGACGTATCAGTGTTCATACCAGTCTTATCTCAACCAGAGATTACAAAACTACAGTGCAACTATTGGATGATAACGAAACGATTTGTCAAGAATTTAAAGTTTGTTACCTCTTTTTTTTAAGTAATATTTTGGTAGTAGTATTTTTACTTAATCAAAATTTAACAATAAATATGTTTTGACGTTGTGGTACTTTAAAAATTCATTCTTTCGGTACAATATTATCTCCGTCCTATTAATAAGTTTCAACCATAGGCGTTACATGTGTGGCCTGATATAGCTGCAGAGATGTAAGGCTTTCAAGTAGCCATGTAGTTATTAGATTTGTCAGCATGGAACAAACCCCACCAGTAGATTTCCATATTGTCAGCTTTTTAGGCAGTTACAAAATAGAAAACTTACTTCGTATTGGTCTCAAGCGTTATAAGAAGGAAACTAGCTTGTTTCTAAATAAAATCAGGTGATGTCTTGTAGAACAAACTGTTCTAAACAAAAAAAAGTATGCGAATCATCATAGTGCGTCACCGGTTTTTAATCCATGATTTGTGTTTTAATGGAAACTCAGGAATTCAGCAGTTCGAGTTAGATAATAAACTGAGATTATCAGTCTGCTTAAATTGTCAATGTAATAATCCATTAAATTATAACTAAGAAAAAATAAAGTGTTTAATTTCAGAAGACATCGAACGCCCAGTTTATATTAGACTATGTATGCGAATGTTTGAATATTATCGAAAAGGATTACTTTGGGCTGCGATATCAAGACTTTAATAGACACAGGGTATGTCAACTTATGTTAGATCAGTTTTTTTCTTAACAGTTGTTGGCCAGCATGTTGTAAAATAATTACTGCTCATGAAATTCCAGTCATGTATATGCGTATCTACATACTGGCTAAAATCCTAAAGCATTTATTTTTTTTCGACAAATCCTCTGTTCTAGGGAAGTGAAATTTCAAATTCTAATTTTTGAATCCTTTACTTCTATTTCAGTTAATGCTTCATGGATTTTTTTTTTATTAAACAGTATGGTGATTAATTTCAGTACTGGATGGATCTCAACAAACAAATATATAAACAAGTACGAGGTAACCAGTTTTGTCCATTTTGACTCGTACATTTGTGCATTACTAAAGAGAAGGTAATGAATAGGGCAATGAAAATGAATCATGATGGAGCGGAATGCATTTGAAATTTCTATAAAACCTAATGTAAAAACTTTCAAGGTCCTAATGTATCTTTGCGATTTCGCGTGAGATTCTATCCATCTGATGTGAGTGTGTTAAAGGAAGAGATAACTCGGTAATTTACTAAATTATCCTTTTATTGTATACATTTACAGTGAGAGTTATTTTTGATTTTTCGCAGAGTTATATACCATTCTATAAAATTTCTATAAAACTAGTCATATTTTGGAACCATAACAAATAGCCCAAAGGTTATTTGGGCTATTTGTTATGGTTCCATTAAAAAAAAATAAAAATATGAACAAATTAAAAAAAAATAAAAATATATGAAAAAAATATGAACAAATTTCTTTATCTATCTTATTCACAATATTGCATGGTTTTGTCAAAAAACATTTCTCAAATTCCTTCCATTTGATTTGTTCACCTTTTCAAATAATAATTAAACAAGTGTTGCTTCATTTCCTCGAACCCTCTTGCTTCAATTTTAGATATGCATTTAATGTTTCTCTATTCCTCATATTGACAGTATTTGAAGAACTGGTGAAAATGAATTTAAATTAATTTTCTATGCATTTTATAACAATAATCATTTTATAATAATACTTTCTTTAAAGATATATGTTGTTTGTGCAATTGCAAAGAGACCTTCTCCATGGACGTTTGTATTGTCCTCAGAATGAAGCAGCTATACTGGGTGCGCTGATTCTGCAATGTTCGTTTGTTTGTTTCTTTAATTAAAATTCAACTTGCTTTTTTAATGGGATGTACGGTTTTAGGCATCATTTATTTATCAATTTAGATGGATCTCTATTTTTCCTTTTTTATCAGTCTTAATTTTTGTAAATTTTAGCCCTAATCGGTGATTACGATGCAGAAGAGAGACCAAAAAACTACGTTGCTGAATACAAGTTACTTTTAAAACAAACCGAAAAACTTGAAGAAAAGATCGCTGATTCTCATAAATTGTTCAAGTTGGTTTTTTGTTATGGAGTGCAATTTGGATAGTTCTATCTTTCTCTTGACAGTTTCAGCTTTTTTTGAATCAAGATGGGGGACTAATTTATTCAATTGAGTATTGCATAGCGAATCACATTTTATTGCAAATTTTTTTCTGTATTGAATTTTTGATCAATTTCCTTATGCAGAGGATTCACTCCAGCAGAAGCGGAAATGGAATTTTTGAAACGAGCATCAAAACTAGACACTTATGGATTTGATCCATACACTGTTATGGTAAATGTTTCAACGGAAATATTCTTTTTTGTTTGATCTATGTTTTGGTTTCTGAATTCTTTAATTTTGCTTCTAATTTTTACATCAGTGGTTGTTTTCCGTTGAAACATAGACTGTTTTAAGAATAGGCAAAAACAGACAATGTACATTGGAGTTACATATCGCGGTATCTATATTTACCACATCAGTCGAATGACCCATCACATTACATGGTTTGTTTTATCTTGACAACAAACTGGCTTCTGACCATTATACTGCTTATTATGATCGCATCTTTGTGAAAAAACGAATCACGCGATTATAGGAAATATATGACTTCTAATTTGCATTTGATATTTCTTTAAAATAATTTGATTATTAAAATGGGATATAATTTTATTTTAGTGTAGTGTTTTATTCATGTTTTTAGAAAGGCCTGACTAAAACTGTTTGATTGAGTGGAAATCAAAAAGTGACACATTTGCAATTTCTGCCATGTAATAAGATGGAAGTGCCACTTCACATCTGTAAGATTTGAGTTTTTTATGTGTTTTATCTAGCTTCGTGAGTCTAATAATAAAAAAGCTTGTGGATAATTATGCGTCTCTATTTCTAGGAATGAACTAGATAAAGTAGATTATGTTGGGAAAGAAATCATGATAACACCAATGTCATCTTACATATCGCCTTATTCATCGTCTTATGAAGATATTGAAGTACGTACGTTTGTAAAAATTTTCCTAAACAGATAAAGGCTTATTTCAATAAATTATTTCAGTTTCCAAGAGGTAAGAGGTAAGTATTCGAAAAAAAAATCTTTAAAAAGAATGAGTAGAGATAAAGATGAATATAATTCCGCTAAATTTTACTAAAGCTGAAGTATGTTGCTCAAATTTTTATTTCAGCAAACAACAAACGCGTTCAAATCCACTTCTAGTATAAGAAATGTACGGCGTTAGTTTGGAATCTTTGTTCTGTCTTTAATCGAAGGCAGTTTATAATTTTGTGAAATGAGTCTACACTGTGTAGATTTAATATTTAAATTTTGGATTTTCTTACTTTTTATTGAGATTTTTTGCTTTATTATAAATCGTTTTTTATTTCCAGGGATTTATCAAACCCCACAAAACGACAAGTGTATTGAAATTCCATTGTCCGTCAGCAGTCTTTGCGAAACATCTTTGGCGTCATATTTTGTCACAGCAAGCTTTTTTTACTGAAAATGACGCCAAGCATATTAAACCAAAGTTTTCAAAGTTAGCTTTGAAAATTTCTAAAGTTTTTGAGATGGTGTGAGCCAAGCATTTCTTTATTGGATATTTAGCAGTTACTTAAGAAAGTGATAGATAAATAAATTGAAATGCTGCTTATAGACCGCGTATACCCTTGTTAACCCGTGGTTCAACGTTTCGTTTTCCAACGTCAAGAGTCCTTCACGAAATTGAAGTAGAAGGGCCTGGCAAACGCAATGGACCTCAACCAAGGTTTACCAGATATCCGCTGCCTCGCCAATCATCGCGACAACATGTTTGCAATACTGATAATAAGTATAACTCATTTCCAGTTGTTCGCCGTGGTGGGAAAGTCTCTGAAGGTAAATTGTATTCCATGACTGAGACCATATTATTCCATGACTGAGATCGAAAACCATCAGATGAGACTGTTACAAACAATGCATTACTCGTGCTGGGGTTTATACAACAGTTGCTTTGATAGTAATTATAGGGATTTTGAGATTAGAAGCGTTATTGTGACGTTTTTTTAAATCGGACGACGATTACAAACAAATGGTTCCATCCTTTCTGTTCCTTCCAATCCTTATCAGTTACGCATGATTTTTGCAGAAATATAAAAATACAAAGTAATTTTTTATCTAGAGTTTCCAGTGATACCGGAAAATGTGGAGGAAGAAAAGGCAATAAGATTGCTGTCAAACAGCGCTGTGATAAGTGAAGTGGATTTATTACCAGCAACGGAAACATCAGCCGCTGTCGCTTCATCTGGTTCCGAAAACACGGTAAGCTAAGTTCTGATCAAAAGTGCTACTAATCTGTAGTAGATTGTTATTCACCTTTATTCCAGTCAGTTGTATATTCACATAATTGCCGTGCTTTCACCATTTATCTATTTGTTACCTTGAAATTTTCTTTGAATTTTTCGGATTTTTTGCTTACTTTAGAACTAACATTTTATGTTTCTCTTAAGAGCTTCAGAAAACAATTCTATGTGCCTTGAGTTCAGTTCTTTTTTTCGTATGATTTTTGAATTCTTTTTTTTCGTATGATTTTTTTTAATGTGAGAATTAATGAGAAAAGAAAGGCTTCTTAAATATTGCTGATTGGATGCAGAGAATTTAAAGTTATGAAGTTTTATGATAAATTAAAGGTGCACCATCAATTTCAGCATTTTTTTTAAAAACTAAAGCACTGTAGAGTTTCCCTGATGTAATAGGAGCGAAATTATGTTAGAAAAAAATCATTACTACCCTCTATTTGTAATAAAAAGATTGCAATGGTTTGATTAATCGGTGTACGGACGTAGATGAAAATAATAAGTAATTAATTAAATATTCAGGAATCTGGGTTATAAAAAATTTCATTTCGAAAACTTCTCTTATAAACTTCAATTTTGGTTGTTCCATTTCAGACAGTATTTACTATACATCTTGTGCGGAAAGAACCATTATCTACACATACGGTATGATAAAGTCAATGCTCATGTGATATCTGTCTTATGCGGCCTAGATAATGCTTCTTTTACTAGACTGCTTTGTCATTAATTACCAAGTTGCCTAATTCGTGTTTGTGTTGTGTATTGAATTAATCGTTTTCGATTATAAGTTGTAGTCATGCTCACGCGAATGTGCATGGTGAATGCTTATTATAGGAGGAGGTCTTTTTTGATCGTTATGAGGTAAAATCAAGGAGAATATCAAAAATTTCTGAAGGAAATGTTCATGGCATTGAAATTTTTAGGTTTATCTTGTCTTAATCTTTGAAAATTTGTCTTAATCTTTGATTTTAGTCTAAGAGTTATTATCTTTTCTTCATGCATTCTACAAAAGTAATTGGGCAAAGTTTTTGAAAAAAAGTGATAGGCAAATTATTAATGCATGATTTATCGTTATTTTCAGTTCATTTTTTTCCTAAGTTACGTATAACCGTAAGTTCAATATAATTCGTTACAAATTCTTATTGTGCCGGGGGTGTGGAATGTTATTGTCGAATTAAAACTGTTGATTGTTTAAAACAATTAATTAATTACCTTTTCTAATTACTTTTAATTACCTTACTTTCTCGGCAAGGCGGTTTCGAAAAAATATTCGCAAATTTTTAGTTTGCGATAAAAGGCGCTGGAAGTATTTTGAGTGGATTCTTTATGCTTCCAGTTATTGTTGTGATATAATACGTATTTGTTGGAAAAATTGACAAATTATCCTCAAACACATAAATGCTTGAGCAGCTTTCAATTTGTTGATGATTAAAACCATTGTCTAATTGTAGTAATTTGCAGTTTGAAACCTCTGGTTTTGGAGTGCAGTCGCCAGATGAAAACTCTTTTGAACAAATGTTGGATGCTATGAAGCCATTATACACCAACACGATTACTGGTAATCGTAGTCCAGATCCCTGTACTACCTTCACAACGAAAACGACTACGAAAATAGATGATGTTGGGTGTGGCATTAATAAATGTAAAAGTCCCGAAAAACTAGCACGTGATCATAATGTTCTTGCCATCAGCTCTCAAGTTTTAACAAATAAGGAGAAACTGAGAGCTGTCTCAAGGCGTCCTACCACTTCTATTACTTCATCTGCTGCCAAAATATTCTTTTCATTACTGTTGTTTTGGCTTCTAATAACTGCCGTGGCTATTTCTCTGTTTGAGGTATGTTGCTATTTTACTGCATACTGTCCTAACTTTTAGTATTTGGTAGTGCTGAGAGTGTTATAATTACAAGGTCGATCACATAGGAGACATAGCTGAACAGTAATTTCCTGCTGAAGTAGCTCACAATTTATTTAATCAACCTGCTTGTCCAATTCCGGACATTTTTTAGCTCCTTTTACTAGCGATTAGATTTATTCCGAAAAACTAAATTTGATCGAAAAAATTTTCTTCTTTCTCTAAACTTTGTTTCAATCTTCTAGTGAAGTCCGTTTTTTAGCACGATTCACCATGGTTAGACTCTATACCGGCCTTGGATTCAGTGAGGCACATGTTATATGAGCCGCTGCGGCATTACATTTTGGCGCTATATGTTCGCCTAGCACACCACTGAATATTTGGAAATTTTTCTCTTTTCTGTTAATTGCCGAATTATTTAGACTGAGTTTCATATTTGCACAACCACCATTCGACATTTAACTTATTTTTTTTAAGATGGCAAAATATATAGGCCGACCACTGGTTAACTTTTCACATTGCAGAGAAGTTTTGTTCAATTTTGGAAAGTTTTTTCATGGCGAAACTTTGTGTTGTATCTCTGTGATAAGTTGATAACAAAAAGGGATTTGCTTGAAATTTGCTTGAAAAATTAACATATTTGCCATTTTTCCTGAAATATTCTTGCTGAACCTTTCAATTTCATTGCTATAGTTTTCCTCGTTAATTAGAATGGTTTTTATGTATTTTCAAATGGTTCGATTAGAAAAAATGGCTCCAACTCTTCGCAACCATAAGCACATTTTTTTCAAATTCACTCGCGGTAAATATGCAAAATTTTTGATGTTAATTTTCACTCAACTTCGTATTAAGTTTTTTTTTTTCACGATGACATTTTTTGAGTAGCCATATGTCTTTTGGTGTAAAGTGGCTTTTTCGCAGAAATGTGTCTTCGCGCTTGAACTACTTTATTTTTATCAATGATAGTGATGATGAGATCTTAAGGACTTGTCTCGTTCCGGCTAAGATTTTTCAACTTTTTCAAATCTTTGTAGAAAATTGTAATTTGCGGTGCAATTGTCCATGAGTGTTCGATTGTATTTATTTCGGTTGCAGCAACTGTAATCATAAATTATGAATAAATGTCCATTTATTATATACATAAGCATTATAAATTTTTTTGTTTTATTACTTTCAAGAAAGCGGTGATCTTATTGATCATAAGACAGCTAAAAGTTCATTTGAATTAAAAGTAATGTGCACGTAATTTCAAGATTGAAAGGATTTCAGACGAAACAGTTCACTGGAATTATTTCATAGATATCGTAATGATGTTCCAGAAAATTGGGAGCATGAAAATTTTGCTCTTTGGAGATCGCGCATGTATTTGAGGATGTTCGGTTAGAAATGTAATAATTGAAGTGTGGCAATCAATGGAAAATTTCATACTGCTTGCTAAAAAAATAAATTAAGGACCCGTAAATGGGTTTCTGTAAGTCATTTACAATGGGAATGCTTAATCATAAAATAAAATGGATGGAAGACGGTTCACGTTATAAATTCTGAAAAAGTGATTTTTGCTCTTCTAAATGGGATATATTTAAAAGAGGAAGAAATTAATGCGATCTGATGTGCACTTCTAGCAACGAGAGTAGAATATATAACAATTCCAAGTGTTGTCTGGACTATCATTAATCTTGAAGAACAATATTAGATGATAAGCTATCATGCGATCGTTGTATTGTTTATAACGCATGCTGCATATTACAATAATGAATGGATAATGTAATGCAAAAAAAGATCTGGTCGATTCTGCTAAAATGTTTTCATCAAAAATCGAAATTATTCAAATAAATTACATACTGCGATGAACCTTTTTGCTTTTTACATTTTATTTCATCAAATTTCATCGCTTTACATAACACAAATTTTTTGCATAGCACCTAAATTTTATCTTTTTTCTTTTCAATTAATTGAAATGAGAAAGATAAAGAACTGGCAGCAAATAATTAAGATAATACGAATAGATAATTATGATAAGAAGTATTATTAGGAGAATATGAATTTGTTTTGACAATTATTGATGACGTATTATGTTGTGAGGTGATAGAGGCTATCAGTTATTTAAGTTGGATATAATTTTACAGGGAAGATCTTTTTCCTGATTACCATGACAACACAGGACTTCCCTCACACAAGTTAGAAAAGAGGCTTAGAGATTAGTGGACATCACTAACTAATGCCTTTGGCATTTGGCACGCTACCTTTTGCCTTTGATTCCCTTTGTTATCTCTTTTTTTGTTATCGCTGTAATATTTAGCAAAATTTTTGGCATTATTTTTCTTATAAATCTTGCTATCGACTTTTGTCTTCTAATTAGTACTGTTCTGAATTAGTAAACAATTGAAAAAAGTAGAATGAAGAGAAGATGCATAATGTTTCATTTTAAAGAAGCATCAAATTCTACAACAAATAAATCTTTTGAATTCCAGAATTGTCTCCGTAGAAGATGAAATTTGGTTAATCTTCAATTCAATCACGTGTATTCATCCTAGGCCGCCGATATTTTGGAAGAAATTTGACAAATTACAACAATTTCGGTTATACCATAGAATTGTGGTATCCGAGTAATAACTATGAAGAATTGTTTACCGTTTTCTAGTGCCAATTTTCCAGTAATTTGGAGATGGTTCCATAGACAAGATATGCAATTACAGCGACGTCATAATGGCTGGTCTTGGCCTCCATCATTTTTCCAGCTGCTTTTTTGGATAATAATACCCGTATTAGCTTCAAGTACAGCATTTTTGCTCATACCTTTGCACATATTATATGCACCTCTTACCGTATTCACTGCGGCAATATGGCTTATACTGCAAATTATCGTATTGACGTGTATTGACCCAGCAGTAAGCAATTTGAGGAAAGGCCAAGCACCAGCATATTTCGATGCAACTAAGCATGAGCATGTTATTGAAAATCTCTTCTGCAATATTTGTCTAATTAATGTGTTAGCAACTTTTTATTCCTTCATCAATTAAAATATAGTTTTTGTTTTTTAAATTTTTTGTCAAGGAAATAAATTATGGAGTGAGTTAGCAAACTTTTAAATATATTTTATATTTTTAAAGGCACTAATATTATAGATGAAGAACGGTATGATTGTTAAAATATTTCTTTTATTTGCACGCTACTTATTAATTTATATGTTATAACGTGCTATAAATGTTGCGTTAATAAAGTGCAACAATGTATGCATTTGTACAAATGAATTTTATGCTTGAAATCCATTCTATAAATTGCATTTATGTAAATAGAATTAAGAAGTTTATTTATTTGCTCATTAAATTGTGATTCAGAATGAATTAATTGGTAATTCATTTGCAGCGATCCAAATTGTAAACATTGTCGCCAATGTAACAAATGCATTTCCGGGTTCGATCATCACTGCAAATGGCTTAATAATTGCATTGGTTCAGCAAATTATAGGTTAGTTCCTTCAAAAAAAAAATTTAATAAATTCATAAGATTTATTTATTTATTGAAGAGAACAAAAGAAAGAAAAAGAGGAAATGTGTGATGATTTTTGTTGACAGTCTTCAGTTCATTCTATAATATCTTTCTATTTATGGGAAACCTTTTTGAATTAGCAAAAAAAAAATCTGACAAAATATTAAATTTGAAATTTCAAATTCGTTTACAATCTTAATCTGATAGGAATCTGATAGATTAAGAGGATTTATTTTTATTATTAATATTATTTTTAGAAAGTAATATGTTTTGCAGATTAACTGACATACAAATAATGAAGAGAGAGAAAGATACGGTAGAAAGTTAAAAAATGAAAATGGAATCTTTTTGATATGAAGTGTTTCTGCAAGCATTATTATTATTAATTTTAGATTATTTTTATTATTAGTATTATCGGTATGCTTTATATCAGTTCTCATATCGATTTGTTTGATTGTACTTGCAGTGATATCATTTATCAATTTCAGATTACTTCCAGATTCAGGTAAAATATTTCAGTTTCTTCAAGAATTTACTAACATTTTAAATGAAATGCGAATGTTCTGTCTGGCAGATTAAGTAACATACAGATTTAAAAGAAAGAGAAAAGTATAAGAAGAAAATGAAAAAGTGAGAACGAAAATATTTTTGATATTTAATATTTTAAAAAGAAAAAAGTAAAAGAAGAATAAATAAATTGTATTTTAGATAAGTTGCCAATAAAATTAATGTTATGGCGAGGTCTATGCATTGGCGCTAGTGTCCCATACTCAATTGCCGCAGTTCTGTGCGCACATTTACTCTATTTTCATTACAAATTATGTCAGTTAATGCAAATGAGTTTTCAAAATTGCTAGTATAATAATATAATATTTTAAAAAACATTTTTAAAGTATATTTTCTAAAAACAAAGGTTTAGAAAGTTATCAATAAGAAGAGCTTATACATTTTATCATTTTTATATCTTTTATTTCAGGGCGGCGTGGCATGACAACATATTATTTTATACGGAATAATAAAAAATGCAAGGTATGTTCATTTTAAATGAAATAAGGGTTAGGAGAAAAAGATGTGATGCATCTTTATCAGCGCTATGTATTTGTGGAACGGTGATATGATTCAGAAAAGAATTTCTTTGTTGTTCTTTAAATGCGCTTTTGTCACTTAAAAGGATTGCGTTTTTGTTTGTGATAATAACTGTGCTTTTATTGAGACAATCATTTTATCTTACGAATAGAAGATAATTATATCCAAATCTGTTATTTATTCATTCCTTTTGAGTGGTACGAATAGGAAATGTTAGAATATAATTCGTTAGAATAAACATAATAAAATATAAATTGTTAAATCAAAACTTTTATTTTACACCTGTAAAAAAATTACTTCTATTGACATTTTGAAGAAAAATAATTTTAAAATATAAGCTAAAGGGTGTTCTCTCTGTTGAAGTTGAAAAATGTTTTAATAATGTCTGAAATTTCATGTAATTATATTTTATTCAGAACAATCAGCAACAACAGCAACAGCAGCAACAAGAGAATCAGAAGCAGAAAAAGAATCATTCAGTAAATGCTGGTTTAACACCTATCGAGAAAACGTGTTCGAAATTAAGCATTATTAAGTCGAGATCTATCCATGACTCTAACATTACTAATCCATATGTTTTTTTCCCAATTCAAGAAAGTTTCACCAATAATGTTATAAAGTGATATGATATGATATGATATGATAATGTTCAATTGCTCATTTGATTTTATGAACTTTTTGAGAAACTAAAAAGACATTTTATAATAAAAAGTTTCTGTTATGAATAGAATAGAGAAAGAATTGCCAATTTTATATTACCAATAAGAGAAAATTTAACAGTTATTATTTTAAGGTAAGTTGTAATTATTGTTTTTCATTTAAGCATATTTAAATCTTAATGAGACATTTATTTTCTAATGATTTTTCAGTCACATTTTCTTTCAGCCTGCGTTTGTTATATTATTTGAAGACATTGATTGATGAGTTATTATATATGTTACTTACTTACTTGATATGATTTGTTTGATAAAATGATTTTTCAAGCAAATTTTCTTCACTAATAATGAACTAATTTGCATTAATGAAAATTTCATAAAATTTCCATGTTATTTCCTCATCTAAGCTAATATTATCTTCACATATGAGAAATTAGCAAGGATTCCTTTATTTTTTGCTTATTTTAAAAATTGATTTATCATGTAAAATACAGATAGTTATGATGCTCTCTGACAGATGAAAGCAGGAGAATGTCTCTTGTGGTTGGTTTATCATCTGTGAAAATAGTTGAACGATAATATGAAATGTGGAGGACATTGAATGCTCGGAAGAATGGAAGTGAATGTACCTACCACTTATTAATTATAACAATAAATTAGCCATGAAGGTACAATAGGGTGGAAGTAGTGAATGTTGTGGAAGTGAATTTCGGTGAAATTTTTAAATAAACAACAGAAAGTGTAAAAGAAAAGAAAAGGAAATTTTCCTCACTGAAATGAAAAATCCTTTAAAGTCAATGTCACTGTCATTGTTCACTTCCCAATCGGTGATTGTTGCAACAGATGGACTCTTCGTTTTCTCTTCAGATCATTCTAAGAGAGGAAGAGAAAGAGATTATAAGGTGAACTGATTACTTTATAAATATCAAATAGAACAAGATGAGTCATAGTGGAGAATTCGAGCTGCAAGTGCGAGCATCGAGAATAGCATGCCAGATGTTGTAGGAATAGAATAGAGTAGAACAGAAGAATGGGAAATGATGTGATCCGAATTTTGAGTGGGTGGAAGGGGAAATAGCATAGGCAGGAGGGTTCAACTCCATTCCTATATCTTTCCTTCTCTTCTCTTTCAATACTTCAATCATAACAAATCTAATCTGACCCATCAAGCAGTACAAGTCAAGCGACCTTAAATGTAATCAAATTGGCGTCAATTCGACTCACTTCTTTCCTATAAGTTCAAAGGTTACGAGAAGTTGATATATACAATGCTTATCTTAAAGGGTTGCGTATTTCTGTTATTTTTGATTGTAAGCGCTCAACGAAGTCAATTTGACGCGAACTGTCCACGATTGTGTCACTGTAATAAGACTACAGTGGAATGTCATCGTACAAAAATCCAAGGTAGTGAAATATTCCTGAATATACGTCCGGAAGCATATCCAGACTTGGATACAATCATTGTTACTGGTAATAGTATTGGAGATCTAGCTGGATGGAATATTTTCGGTGTTAATGTTACTCATCGCCATGTTTCCTTAGTTAATTTATCTAATAATGCTATTAATGCCATCGATTCATATACTTTTCGTGGTTTGCCAGCGGTTGAGTATTTCTATTTACATAATAATGCAATCGAACGAATTGGTGCTGATCCATTCCGGTCCGTTTTTTTTCCTTTTTCTTCTTCCTGAATGAAGAAAAAATTTCTTCAGCTTTATTGATTGTGATATATTCTACTCTGATCTGATGTAAATTTGTTCTAAATATTTTCAAAAATTTTTAGAAATTTCAAAATTTCCTCTTTATAGTTTGTAATAATTATTCTAAATTCCATATTGTTTATATTTGCTTGTCTGATTTTTTTCTCAGATTAAACAAATTACTGAAAATATTATCTTATTTGTCAGCAATTATCAGCTCTTTCTTTAGTTTCAAAATTATGTTTATCCTTTATGATTTAACCATTCCAATTAAATATTAATTTTAATTATGAAAAATAAATGTCATTTATTTTAAATGGAATTTAATGGATAATTTAAGTGCAATTCTTTATTTGCCGTGAAATATAGAGTTGCATCCATCGTATAGATTAAATTTTGAAAAGTTTAGATAAACTTAGGCGAGTGAGAGAGAAAGGGCATTAAGATTGAAACATTGATGTATGCATAAAATACAACTTCCTCCCATTATGTCTATAGCGTAAGGAAAAATGTTGCTTGTCTTTAACTTTCAATTTTCCACTTCTTTGATGTGATGAAATTAAATTAGCTTCACTATTGTGTTAAATGCTGGAATTTAAATTGATAATGAAAAGATGAAAGGAAAGATTTACAAGAGTGTGCGCTGCTATCTTTGAACTATCATTATTAAACTTAGTGTGAGATTTTAATAACTATTCTGCTTAGTTCTTACGTAAACATCTGAACTATTTGGTAAATGGAGTTATGCCACTTTTGAAACCATCATATAAATTGATTCATTAATTCAAATATTTATTTGCATTCCATTAATCGATATTAAATTTAAGTTTGTTTTACAATTTCTATGCACTTAATTTATAGGATGACAAAGTTATAAGGAATTGGAAACGAATTTCACTTTTCATTTCGTAATAAACATTTAGGGCGATCAGACATTTGACAGTCTGATAATACTTCCAATGTAATTTGGCTTATGAAAGTAAAAATTAAGGCCATTCATTTATTCTCTTTTAAGTCTACTTTATATTATATTATCCAAAAAATTTTTTCATGTATTTATTTATACATTTCATATTTATTTATAACTTTAAAATCTCATTTTTTGCTCGAAAATTTTCAGATGGAATGTACGTTTGCGAGTGCTGGATATATCGAATTTTTTCTCGTCATCGATATTAGTTACTGAACGACCACGCTTGCTGGCAAATACATTTGCTGATTCCGTAAATGAATTTAACGATTTACAGGAACTAATTGTACGTGACAATGCTCTCACGGAAATATTACCTGACACATTCTGCAAGGTAATTTTAATGATAAAGTAAAATATACAAGTTAAAATTATAATTTCAGTAATTACGGTTTTTTTGATAAAAATTGGTTTGCTTTTCTAAATTAGTAATTCATAACAGTGCTAAATTAGGATGTAAATTTTGATGAAAATAAATAGTCGATATGCTCATGTATAATATAAGATATTGAAATTAGTTGATTGTAGCAATACTCTTTCATTAAAAAGATAAGTAATATCTCATTTCAGTTGAATGGCCTGATTCGATTACATCTATCCGATAATAAGATGAAAAAATTCAACTTTAAATCAGATTGCTTACAAAACCTTGTCGTGTTAGATCTCTCAGGAAACGAAATATCAACATTATCCATTCATCTGTGGGAAGTTCTTCCCAGTCTGACAACGGTCGATATTTCGTCAAACCCTCTAAACTGCAATTGCGATATATTGCCAGCAATTAAAGAACTATCAAGGAGTCCGACATCTTCCATCAATCAGGTAAAAGTACTTGTAAATCAATTTTATGAAATAAATTTGAGATTTTCTGCTGCACTGAGTTTCTTATCGTATTTTATAAACTATCTTGATAATGTTGATAGTTCGCTGAATCATTTACTTGGCTCACTTAGCTCATTTATGCATTGCATCTATAGCTAGCACTACTACCTGTCTTGTTTCTGACCAAATATTGATTAAATAATTTGATTTGCAGGGTTATGCGATTTGTGCTGCACCAGAATCACGTAAAGGTCAAAACATCTTCCAAATTTCAGATTTTACATGTAAAAATAATCATCGATTTATATATTGGATTTTATTTGTTTTGCTACTCTTTGCAGCTATGATTTTTTGTCGCATTTATCGTAATCGTATGAAATTGAAGCATTTACCGCTTGTTGCCGGTTACAGTAAGCTTGGAGAAGAGAATGAACAATTTGCTAGTAGTCCACAATTTGTGTAAATTGAATTACAGCTAAGATTTAAAATCAGACATTTCACTTCTCAAACAAAGTAAGAATTATACATACTTCCCTCGTTATTTATAATTTTTGATATTTTAGGATGAATTATCTTAGTAAATTTTCTATCATTATAAATAATACAGTGATGTAGACAGTGCTGATGAAGTGAATTTTAAGAAGGAATCTTAATTAAATTCCTCAGTAACCAATTTATAACAGAATTTTTTGTTTACCTTCATCATTCATATTCTTATTACATTTATTTAAATTCTTTTAGGTACTTTGTTGAGAACTTTTCTCAAATTTACGAATCTTTCAATAACTGTTTTTTCTTCTTATTATAAATCACCGCCATCAATCATTACTTTGATTATTTTTATTTTGTTAACTTTTACTTTGTTTCGTTATACTTTAGCAGCTTACAATGGTGCACTATACAGTTTTTATATTTCTTGTGCCTTTATAAATAATTTGAAAATTTATAAAATCTTTTTTGATAATTTTTTCCATCCCTAATCTGTGTTATAAAAATATTATTGCTGTATGAGTAGGAAAAAAGTCGAAATTTTCATATTGTTTGCTAATTAACCTTCGTTAATTTTATGATTGTTAGAATACTTACACACAAATAATAATTCATGCGACCTTTAGGAGAGTTGAAAAAAGAAAAGAATATGTTTTGATAATTTACTTTGGGAATAAATTCTGGTTACATATATCGGTGCTATGTTTTTATTGCATATTTCATAATCTTTTTATTATTCTCTTGTGATATCGAATAAATTCTGCCAAATTAAGTTCAGTGGATGTAGAAGTTTTTCTGTGAGTTCAGGTATTTAAAATTAATACTAATTCAGGTATTTAAAAAAAAAATTAATTATCATATTGAGTAAAGCATACGATATGTTGTCAAAGGATAAGCAAGCGGAAAGTAGATGCAAAAAAATTGCCGATCTGTAATCAAATTGGCGATTTCTAATCAAGCAGTAATTTGCAGCGTTTTTTTTCGCTCCAAATAATTAACATTTTTCACATTATCAGCTTGAGCCGGAATAACTAGTTTCGAGAACTTCCCTTCTTATATTGGGAAAACGTTACATTAAATGCTTATCGTTCCTGTTAGGATCGCATTCAATTTTTATAAGTTTATCTGGCAGTTTTAAAGTTGACCTAAAATATAGGGCATTTTACGCTGAGTATAAGGATAGAAAGCATTCTGTGGTGATAGAAAAGTGTCAGTAATGGTTGTCTCCACTACGAATGCGTTTATTTTCTCTTAAGCTAATTTCATTTCTTATTTCTCTATTCCTCTTTTATACCTAATGTCATTAAAAACTTGAGTTAAAGTGAATTTGGTGATATTTATTAACAGCTTCGTGGGTTTCCGATGTGTCTATGTTTAGTATACGTTAACATTACATACATTTTAATTACTCAGAAAACGGCGCACGAATGGTTCGAAAGTAATGCAAATGTATTTTAAAAAAATCCGGAACACGGTTCTATAAAACTTTAAATATTGAAGCAAAGAAATGGATGATTTTTCGGCATTTTTCTGCAAAATTTTAGAAAGTTATATTCTTCTCGATAAAATGGAGATGTAGTAAGAAGTTACATCTCATTTTATTACTACTTTTCTCAAACAATTCCGGATAATGAGAACCAAAAAACATTAGGAGGGAAAGTGAGGAACCATAAAAACTTATCTGGAATGAAGGATAATAACTTATGTGTTTCACTGCTGAATGCCTTTACTTCTACGATTACTCTTTACTTTTAACGATCGGAAGATCGGAAGTCTCCGTCAATTGCGCCATTTCTATATAATTAGAGCTGATTGTTCCATTAAAATGCTATTGGTTGGTATAACTTTTTTTATGCTTAAATATTATTTTCAATGAATCTTTTTTCCCAGTGGAATGGCGCATTTTGTGCGATCTTGTGGATATATATGTTGAAGTAATTAATATACATTGGTGGACGCTGATGAACATTTTTGTTCTTCGACTATTTTTCAGTTTTATGTTTTATTGAACTGCATTTGCAGAATTTGTACATTTCCAAAATTTATAAACTAAAATAGAAAGAAATTTTCGTACATTTCATCAAATGGTTTCATTTTTTAAATTCTGAAAATTATTTACAATATATTCATCATTTTGAAAGTTTTATAAAGATTTTGCTGAAACGAAAACTATAACGATCAGTGGACATTTTCATCAGTTTGTAAAATTAAAACTAAAACAACGAAAGTGAAAGTTAGATAAGCACTGGTTCCCCCGAATAACAACCTTTACTCTGATAGGAAGCAAAACATTCCCTATGCTTATTCCTCTTCGCATGTCCCAACACCACCCGCTTCCTTCCATCTTACATTGTTGATATAGCAGTGATATTGTGTTCGTAGGAAAGAAGAAAAGATGAATGAAATTGTTTATGATTCATGAATTTTTATGCATTTTAAAGCTTTTGAAAATGTTTCACTAAACGACTTTCAATTCGCCTTTCAAATTCTTCTTTTTCGGTCATCAAAAGTTATGTACAATGGTTTGGACACAATAAACAAATTCCGACAAGAAATTATCATCGTCAGACGACAGCCTCACTTGTCACTATTTCATATATCATTTCATCAAATGATTAAAATTGATTTTATAGAAGAAGTATTGGTTTGGTAAGTTATAATTTTTAACTTTGTGCTATTTTATACTTCTATTATTTTATTTTTTTGGAGGAGAATTTTTTTCGAATGACGTTAAATTAGCAATGATTCATCCTTCACGGTCAATTTCGTCAAAAATTATTGCGGTAAGTCCATTGCCTCGTTGTTTACAGCAAAAGTTCATTGCAATTAAAATAGAAAATTATGCAATAGAGCTGACGCTAACAAAGTACAGTTCATCTAAAGATATCTTCTCTATTCTATCAATTAAATAGGAATTAAATTTTTATTTAAAATTTCGAAAAGTTTGGTGCAGAGAATACTTCTTAATTTAAAATGATAGTAATCATTTAATGAATTGATAAGGATTTGAGTCTATAATATTAATATAATTATAGATATTGTTGTCTAGCATTAGTGGTAATTTTCTCCCCTTCTTCACTCATTGTAAAAAAATTATCACATTAAAATAAAGAGTTTGGAGAATGAAAAAAGAATGGGAAGAATAAGGAGAAGAAGGAAAGAGGAATGAAGGAAATAGAAGGAAAGGGTAAAGGTTAGGCGGAGATGACACTTTCTTTCCCCGCGATGCTCCCTCTTTCAATCTCTCAAAACTCATCAACTTTCTCAATTATTCTGTACAAGAAGAAAATGTCGCTTTTTCGAGGAGAACCCATTGACCTCGATTCGTTTACTTACATTATTCAACATACCAATGAGGAGGATTTATGTTCTAATACTAATTTAAATATATTTCGTCTACATTTTTGCAACGTTTCATCTTTTCTACTGCTGTTCAATATTTAAAGTGAAACTATCAAACCATAAAATAAGTGAGGTGATCCGAGCATTTTACGCTGCAATGAGAATGCAACAATTGCGATTAAATCTCACAAAGGTCAGGAGTCGATTGTTTATGATGCGAAATTTGTTAATTTGTGCCTTTCAATTCTCAACATTTTTACATACCTATATGATAGATTGGGAGCTATTTGTTTTAAATATAACCCAAATTGCTATAAAAATTGATAGATTCAATTCAGTTCCACCAATAGCAAAACGATAGCACCAATGATTGGAATGCGCGAAGTGTTCGTTTACATCCAAATAGAATCTGAATTTGCTCAGGCGTCTTTCCGATAATATTCAAGAGTAATCCAAAAAGAGTTAATTAGCTGATTACTTTGAGAATGTCAACATTTCTAGAATTATTCGGTAGAATTATGCATTCCTTTATCGGGAATTTCTCATCGGGTCATTTGTTGACCTGTTGCATTGTCGTAATCTGCGTGAATCCTTTCTTGGCCTTCGTTACACGTCAGTTATTGATCATCAATCTTCAAGCGATGATTAGTAGGACAGTTGCACACGTGCAAACATATGTGTACGCAAATTACGTCACGGTGCACCTCCGTACGTTCCGCCTCATTACCAATTGCAACAGCTAAACGCTTTACTATCTATGTGCAACGTATTGTGTAGGTGTGTGTATATGAGCGTACGTGTAGGTGTGTATGTGGGAGTGTATATATATACATATATGTGCTATAGTGTTTGTGTGTTGCCGGACTATTTTCACCATTGCGTTCTACATTTCCTTGTGTTGATGTTTGGAGAATGTTAGGGATGAAAAGTGCGATGTAATGGTTGAGGAGAAAGAAGAGAAAGAGAAAGAGAAAACATTTCATGGAGGGAATTGGCAACTGTAGCTCTGCCCAAAGTATGCGTCGCCTTGGCGCTATCATCGTTAGGGAGAGGGAACGTTCGAATTTATAGGGAATGGATGGTCCCTCGAATAGCATCCTCTCTGTTGATGTATTACGTTTTGTATATGTACAGTTTTAAGCGTTATGTCACATCTTAGTTTCATTGTTACAATGGAAATTTTAGAGAGCTCTCGGCTGTGGGATGGATCATCGGGAATTCTTAGGTTGAAAAATTCAATATGATATTGCTTTTCATTTGATTGACTCTTCTCTATCGAAATTCCAATAAGCTATTTTCCCTTATCATTGATTACGACTTCCGTATATTACAGATTAAGCCTCATTTGATGAAGAAATACGATTGGAATGGGTCACATTCCAATCTCTTCCTCACCTGTTTTAATGACATATCATTGTCATCGTACCTTGCATGAGTGTCGTTGAGTTGTGCGCGATAAATTGATTGAAATACTTTGTGTTGTGTCTTATCCTACTCTGCCCTATCCTTTACCATCCATTTGATTTGATAGGACCAGAAGATATGCTGCTCTATCATCATAGTTTCATCATTCTTTTAATTGCTACATGCATGTAAGTATTAAAGTCGAAAATATCTACTACAAAATATAGGTCTTTTACAAAACATAGGCCCAATGGGTATTATTGATCACTTTAAAGGTTAAATTTGCATATTTGAAAAAAATAGAAAATTAATGAGATTGTCAATGGATTTCGTATTCCAAATAAAACATACATTCTTTTTCTATTTTCATTTATCATGATTGTTCAACATGAATATCTTGATACTGAAGATATATTCATTTATTTCAACAGAAACGATCTAAGTGATCTTTCCATTTAATGAAAAATAAATAGCTAAAAGATTGATTTAAATTTTTTGCAAAGCAATTTTAGTTGTGTATTGTAAATATAGAATTGAATCATTTATAAATAACTGATAATCGAGCGGAGAAGACATCACATAAATCGCACTGATTATTCATCAATGGCTCACTTTCAGAATGAAAAAAACTTTTCCCATTTTGATATGCATCATTTTTTGTTTATTTGATTTGGAAAGTTGATTAAATTCACTAAGCACTTTTGATATTAATTATATTAAATTGCATTTTTCTTTTTACATTGATGAATTCAAAAAATGTTGAAACTAATTTTTGCATAAATTCAAATTCGCAGAAATTTAGGATTTCTTTTAAAGTGACCAATGGCTCGTTTCAATTCGATATCTTATATGGATCAAGCCATTGGTTAATCGTAGTAAAATTACGATTAACCAATGGCTTGATCCATATAAGATATCGAATTTTCCTAATATTCTTTTTTTTCAAAATTTTAAAATTATCTTCATAATTTGCAACTGTCTCAGAAAGTTTTATTTCTTTGTAGTAATTTCATCCGCTGTATTTGTTATAAAAATGAAAGACATTGAGTGTATAATATAATGCTTGGCGAACTTCCCCTTTTCAGTTATATTGAGTGAAAGAAGGAGCTGACCATTCGAAGAGGAATACAGTAATGTCTTATCAGTGATAAAAATAGAATCATTCTCAATCCATTAACATCCTTTTAGAGTAAGATAACATTCCGATATGCCATGGCTATCTTTGCTTTTACTTTTATCATATTATTATTTGCTGAAATTCTTCATTTATATCTCTATAGCTGTTGAATGAACACGGTCTATTGCTGCTTATCAGGAACTTCTTATCTAACAGATAATCTTAATATGTGTATTATACATTCTTTAATAAAAGCAATTCCCTGGTTTCATTCTGAAACAAAACTTAAAATGTAGTTTTTCTCAATTAATTTCTATAGTAAAATGGGAAGAACAAAAGTAGAGTTGTATTGAAATATATAACAGGTGTAACTTAATTGTTGATGTTAATTTGTAAGGAAAAATCAAAAATTTCTTCATTTTATGTATAGTTGTTAAAAATATTATTTTGGGAAATGGTAATTTATAAATAAAGTCAATCGAATGAATCAATAACTTCGAATAAATGAGATTATGTTAATCCCTGATAACAACAATAATTATATCTAAGGAGGTTAACGATAGTGCCAACAATATTAGTCACAAACATTTAGCTATATGTTTTTTTAATTTCAAAAAAGACGTTATCTATATGTGTAGTAAACAAAATCGGTTTTTTCTTTAGTTCCGGCAATTAAGTTTCATTTCCGTATTCAATTGTACAAATAATTAACTGCTCGGAATGTGATTACATCCAGTAGTAGACCCTGAGTACATTTTAAATTATGAATGCATAATTTAATATATCAAGAAATTTTCTTTTATCTATAAGTATAGATAGAATATTTAGTGGGTCTGTAATAATCTTCATTACAGAAGAAGTGCCCAATGTCCATGTATAGAAATTGGTCCATCGCTTTTTGTATTCTCCTTTGAAGCTATTTTAGATCATATCCTGTTGTCAATTTTTCTTTTTGTTTGATCAACCTGATTTATTTGTTAGTTCCGCTTTTATTTCAAAATTAATTTTTAGTTTCTCTTCACTTTCCATGTATTTTTTCTGTTTGTTTCAAAAGAAAACTGCGAGAGGTATTTAAAGATTGTGGAAGGAAAGGGAGAATATTTCAGTAAATGTCAAATAAATGCTATATGGCCACGAATTATAACTCTTAATCGGAATATACTGATCTCAGTCTTTGACCTCTGGCAAAAGTCTCCATTTGTAGTTGACAACTGATATGCATATCCTTGATAATTCGTGAAAATTCGATTTGTCGTTGTAATAATTTTGTCATCTTCATCCAGTTAAGCTAGAGATGTAGGAACAGGGTCTTATAAGAGAAGTAGCTATTTTATCAGGTGAAAATTAAACTGGGAGAAAGTAGCATAATTTTTTCCCAGATATATTCCCTATGAAAAGGCGTGATTTTTTGTTACATCTATTTCACTTTTTGAATTTGAGGGACAGAAAGTAACTTCCTCATCATAATATAGTTCAATGAACATTTCAGGTTCAATTTTGTGTGAAACTTTTGAAGCATTGCAGTTCTAGCTTCATTTGGAAAATCATTGATTCTTTCATCCTCTGTAGTTGATAAAGAATTAAAATCATTATGTTTAAGAACACGTTGCATTGTGATTATTGGTCATCTGAAGATCAGAGGTCAATTTTTGTTCAATAACAAATAAGGAATAAGTGAAGTAAGTAAAAACTTTTTAAGCTCAAATTGTTAAAAGTCAAATAAAATTGTTGGTTTTGAAGTTGCTTTTATCGTGTCAGCCAATGCTCATCATTTTCCGGATTTCTATAAACGTTAGGATCAAAATAAATGATGGAACTAAAGTATTATTACTCTCTGCGATGTTATAATCCATTTTATATATACATATGCGTTGTCACTTTTCAGTTTTATTTTATACCTTCCATTACTGCTATTACAGTTGCTTTATTCGAATAAATAGTTCTGATGGACAAAACATTAATAGATTGTGATGTTTTGTATCTTTGTTAAAGTCAGTAATCATTTAAGGAGATTACTGCATTGTAAGATCACTGTTCACACTTCTTTGATGATGTTAAAGAGGTGAAATATAATCATTCAGGTCTTGAATAACAAATGATATTAGATCATTTTTCAACAAAGCATATGATGTTGTTCCTCGATTTTTTCACACACCTTTATCTAAGGCCCTATCCACTTATTGCTATTTGCTGTTATGAACTTCCATTGTATAAATAATATCGCAATTAGTGCAATTTTGAAGTGATTTTTGATTACTTTCTTGAGTTTAACTATATGTATGAGTTGATGAATTATTAAAATAAGGAAAAGAGATTTTCCTTTACTTTTCTTTACTATCTACTGTGATCATTTTTGTTATATAGAATAGATATTTATTATGATAGATTTGTTTTTGTGCCATTCTTTTCTTATTTTTGTTGTGATGAAATCACAAATTTTGTTAGTTCCTGAACTCATTAGTTTTCATTCTTTTTCAGGAATCATCATTGATTCGATGTACATTTTCTGTTGCTCTCTTTCAAAATTGTATTCAGAAAATGTTAGTTTTTCAAAATGTATAATTGTGTTGTTGTAAAAGAAAGAGTTATAATTCAAATTAACTGACTTCTATCCGATATCTCCACTAAATTCTGCAAACTGTATCTGATACATTCATCATTCTAGTTCCCCATATAATATTGCTCTCTATAATACCTGTTGTTTGATTTTTGATTTATTAGACTTCCATACGTTAGTCTTATAAATGTTTTATAAGTTTAAAGAATTATAAAAAAATTTTTTAATATTGCTGCTACAAAATACTTTGAGCACTGAGAGTTTTTGCGGGCATTTCATCAAATTAGATTTAATTTAATTTTATAGATTTTAGGAAGAATCTGATATTTTGTTAAATGTTTTCCCTTCCTCAAAGTTACGAAAACTGTTCTTGCAGTTTTTTCAACTCAGTTTTCATTTATATCGTTCTTTTCCCCGATAATCCTTAGTACTATTCATGTTACTGACTTGCTACTTCTGTTATAATAATTTGAATGAAGATTGAGTAATTCATTTTTAACACTGAATATAATAAGTGCCATTAATATCATTAACTTTTCTTATTTTTTTTCTTACTTCCAAGTCGTTTTAATTAGTCTACGCGATGGATGTGTTTTTATGGGACTTTTTGCTCATTAACTACTGACAAATACCATATAAGAAAGTAAAAAAGTGATTAGTTGCTGAAATTCATGAGTGTTGCAGCAAAGGATATTACTAATAGGAAAATGGAGCCCCTAAATAGATTCAAAATAGTGATACTAGAGTTTGTTTCATCTTTCCGCTTTTTTTATTCGAGTTTTTATGTATTTCAGTTTCTGCAAAATGGCTCCTTGTATTAAATTCGAATTGTTAATTGCGGATTTTCTCTACACTGAGTCTAAAATGTGCAAGCTCAGCATGTATAGAGACCATGAACGTATCCATGCCTTTCATATGTAGACCTGAATGAATGCTCTTCAATATTAGATTCAAATTTCTTAGAAAATTTACATTTAGTAAAGGGATCACGATTATATTTTCCAATTACGTGAAGGCATATTTCACGTCTTTTCTCATAATAATTGCTAAAAATAGTTCTTTCTATTAGTTTGTTAAATATTAGAGAACCGGTTTGTAATTGTTATGTGCTTGTTAATGTCCTATTCAAATTTATAATCTGTCTACAGAACGAGGACCCGTATCTGATGTACTAACTCTACTGCTTTTATTTATCCTTCTTTTGCTAGTTTGTGTTATGTTGTTGAAATCCCGTTATTATATTATATATTATTTGGCGGAAGAAAAAGAAGTGTACAGGTGCATTAGCTCTTCTCCGGTATGAAAAGCAATTGAGATAATTGCTTTTCATATCGTCACTAATAGAAAGCTGAGAAGTGGGAATTTTAGTATGGAAATGCTTTGCATTTAAGGGTTGATGTATTTTGCATTCACTAAGGATTGCTTTTATATCGTACATTTTAACTGTTTCGTGTGTAATTTGCATATAATTAAGTAAATATACAAATTGCAAAATATGATGCTGCTAAGTTATTTTTAAGCTACGATAAATTGCAATGAATGATTTTTTGTAGTAAAGTTGATATTGATTGGGTGGTGTGGAGAGATATTGTTTGAAAATTTTGCTTTAATTCTTTTTTAAATTGTCAAAAAGTTCCAGATATTGTTTCCTTTTATGACACAAGCAATAAGATAATGTTTTTCTAGTTTATATGAGAGATTTTCAAAAATTCATTTCATTAGGTTCCGTGTAATATTTTTTGAAATAGTATCAAATAGCATAATAAATATTTTTGGTAGTTTTGATTGACGTTTGATTAATAATATCAAAAATTTAATTTAATCAATGTTCAGATTTTGGTCTTTTTTCATTGTAAGCTTGATTTTCATAGAAGTCTTTTGATATGACATTTGCCTTATTCTTTCCAATATCTGGTCGTACGTATTTCAATTTTTTGTAAAATTTTTTATTACTATTCAGTAATATACGTAAATATGGAGAAATTTCGTTATTCAGAAAGTATGTGAAAATTTTTCCGTATTATGTTCCATAAGTGATAATTTAACACTGAACGTATATTTTTTTCTCTCGTATAATTGTTTTCTATATTATATGTTTTTTTCCTGTACTTTTTTATCATATAGTATTTCTATTTTTTTAACAATGTTTTGAAATCACACATAGTGTCAGTTTGCTACAGTAATCAGTGGCCCAATTTATATTTTTATAGTGGTATTAGATATGTCCCGATATTTAGCATTCTAGGAGTCTTCTACATTGCAGGAATGTTAGGTTTTCTTGTCTGGAGATATTTTGTATTTTGGGTTTCTTTTATTGATATTGTAAACTTGCGAGCACTACGTTGATGAAAATAAGCGATTTGCATTTTGAATTAATTTTTTTGTTTTTTTCAGGACTGTAATCATTAATATAGGAAGAGTGAAGCAGGTTGTGACTGAAAAGCATTGCTCTGATAACTTAGGCACCATGTCTAAGAAGGCGGTGAGTTTTCTCTACCTTTTACGTTTTTTCCGTTATGAAATTCTTCAAGCTAAAAGATTTTTCGAAGTCTAAAGCTTTCCGAATGTAACATGCAATTGAGCAATTAAATTACTATATATTATTTATATAAATGTATAATATCATTTTTCAGAGATGAAGTTTCGTAAGGTGAAAGTAAACATCAAAATTTTAGCGCGGTATCATATCCTACTGATTTGCATTATCCTTATTTCCTTGTGGTTGGTTGTCGGTAGAACATTTCGAAGAACTGAAACTAAAAAAAATTTCGGGTGGAAAAATGGTAGTCACAAGCAAGAAATGAATATTCTAAGGTTTTAAACAAAAATCTAGATAGAAGTTCTATCTGGTTGAAATTAGGAAGACATATTCAGGTTATCCTAGAAATAATACAGAGTGCTGACTTTCTGTTTCTTTTCTAATATTCTGAAAAAAAAAATCATGTTTCCTATTTATAGTAAGGTAAACTGACGTTGTCGTTAAGCTTTTTTAAAGGTTGCGTTACTAAAATAAAGATTTCTGAACAACCATTTTGAGATTTCGATATCATTTTTATGGTGGTAACTTGGTCCTCTCATGTAATTTGAAATATAGTTATCAGAAGTTTTATTTTCAGATAAACGTACGGGTGACGACGATGGACGCGGAGCTGGAATTTGCCATCCAGCCAAGCACCACCGGCAAACAGCTATTCGACCAGGTCGTCAAGACAGTTGGCCTACGTGAGATTTGGTATTTCGGATTACAGTATACGGACGCAAAGGGTTTCCTAACATGGCTTAAATTGAACAAAAAGGTTTGCTCGGATTTTTTGCTAATCCGATTTTTGACGATTAATAATCTCAATACAGAGACATCGCCAATTAAGAGGGTGATCCTAGCAAAGTGCCTTAATTCGAATCATCTAATAATTTGTTTCAGGTTACAGCGCAGGATGTAAGAAAAGAACAGACTTTACTGTTCAAATTCAGAGCCAAATTCTATCCGGAAGATGTTCAAGAAGAAATAATCCAGGATATTACACTTGTGAGTCTTTCCAAGTGTTATTGAAAATAAGAGTTATGTGATCTGTGGAAAATGATATCCAATTTTCAATTCCTTGTAGACAAAAAGGAATTCGTAGAATTGGGATTTTACTGCATTTTACATTTTTCAGAGACTTTTTTATTTGCAAGTGAAGGATGCTGTGCTTTCGGATGAAATTTACTGTCCACCAGAAACTTCAGTTCTGCTTGCATCGTTTGCAGTACAAGCTAAATATGGTGATTACAATCCAGAAACGCACAAGCCCGGCTGTCTTACTTCCGACCGGTTACTGCCTCAAAGGGTTATTGGGCAGTTTAAATTGAGGTTTTCTTTTTTGACGTCTTTGTCATATCAATGAACTTTTTGCATCTACAGTGTCTTTTTTTTTGCATCTACAGTGATTTTTATTTTTTTTTTTCAACTTTTTGCATCTACAGTGATTTTTATTTTTTAATATTGTGGGAACTTCACTCCTTGCCTTATTTCAAACTTTTGAAACTTTACTTAAAGTATTAGCAAATAATCCACATTTGATGTTCTTTTGCACATTTATAAAAATTAGAATTTTTTTGAGGTCTGTTCCAGAATTCGTCTTGGTTTGAAAGTCTTAATTGTTTATCTCTACTGGAAAGTTATTATTATTTGTGGCAAATTTATGTTGGTTGTATCAAATTTTGAATGATTAAAAAGGGGAGGAATTTATTTGATGTAAATTGAAATCATTGTCTTTTCAGTCTCGAAGAATGGGAGAAATGTATAATGGTTTGGTGGGCAGATCATAAGAATACGAATAGAGAGCAGGCAATGATGGAATATTTAAAAATAGCACAAGATCTCGAGATGTATGGCGTCAATGTTAGTTTCACTTTGTGTGAAGTTCGCTTTATTCTCTAACATTTTTATCTCAATTGAGACAACATTTTCGAAAGATTAAGGTATCAGATTATTTTCTATAACATAGAAATTAAATAATTTTCTGCACACCGTTAAGAAATTATGCGTTTACGGAACTTTCGTTATTGTCAGTACATCTAGCATATTCTTTATGCTATTTTCTACAGAATTGGATACATAGCAATGTACTCCACAATGTATTGATTTATGTAATGTAATTTAATGTTAAATGAGACAGCCATTTTGTAATACACTGTAGCATATATTTACTACACTAAAAAGCTTTTTTTTTTATCCCAAGCTATACACAATTAGCGGAATAAAAAGATCTGAAAGGGTCTATATAAATCAAGTGAAAAAAGCTCTTAATGGATCATACAAATTCATCTTTACTTGCATTGCTTTATGTTTTCCTTGAAGTTATTGCAAAAATCCTTCGGAGTATTTCCAGCTTTTTAGATTTATTCAGTACCTAAAATCATGTGCATATATATAAATGCTTTATTTTAGTGTGTGCGAAACAATAGATGCAAATTACACAGCTATACATTTTTCTATTGTATTCCTAAACTTTTATTTACAGCATTTTGAACTTGCAGTATTTCGAAATTCGTAATAAGAAAGGAACAGAGTTGTTTTTGGGTGTTGATGCCCTGGGACTTAACATATACGAAAAGAATGATCGACTTACACCCAAAGTTGGCTTTCCGTGGTCTGAAATACGAAATATTTCATTTAATGACAAGAAATTTGTTATTAAACCGATCGATAAAAAGGCAAACGTAGGTCATTTTCAATTACTCACAATTGTTATATTTTCATTCTCTCAGTAATTTTTCACTTTCGAAACTTCATCCTATTAAGTTATTGAGTGGAATATGAAAGAGATATTTTATAAATGGGTATAGTGAGGTTCTGATCGTATATGAACTAGATTTCTTTGATGTAATATATCATTATATTACATCAAATATAAGCAGTTTATGCTTCACATGAAAATTGTTCAAGTCTATTAGCATTGAATATGTCTTTCAGGATTTTGTGTTCTATGCTCCACGTCTACGAATAAATAAGCGCATATTGGCGCTATGTATGGGCAACCATGAGCTGTATATGCGCAGAAGGAAGCCGGATACAATTGAGGTGCAACAAATGAAACAACAAGCCAAAGAAGAGAGGATGCAAAGACAGCTTGAACAAGAACGTCTTACAAAAGTTAGTTGTTACTGTTTAAGATATAGAAGTATAGAAGCTAATGTGAGAGTGAATAAGCGCTGTATTGTTTACCTTTTTCTCATCAAATTTAGCTTTGTGAGTTAATTTACTTAATTTTATAGGTGTTATGATCACTGTGATGATTTTTTTTGAATAATATATGTCGTATACATGAAATGTTCGTGGTTAATGTTAGTTATGCTTTAATAGTGACATTTTTTTAGTAATTATTTTTAACAAATTGTAACGCTTATTAAATGTGGAAGTTGAAACTGTACAGTTCTAATACTGTCGAAGAATATGATTTATAAAAGATTAGCATGGGTATAAATGTCACTTTGTCACTTTGCTGCGCTGATTAACGATTAATCTGAAAAACTTTAGGAAATGACGGCACGGGAAGCTGCTGAGCAAAAACAGAAAGAATATGAAGAAAGAATGGAAAAAATGAGGGAAGAAATGGAAAGGGCCCAGCGAGAGCTGTTGCACGCACAGGATACTATTCGACGTCTTGAGCAACAACTTGCGGAACTTCAGGTTAATTTTGCAGCACTGTGTGTGTGAAAACTTCAGTTTTTATTGGTTATTTAGAAAGGGTTGCGATTGTTTTAATTAAGGATTTATTTAAAGTTGGTATGCAAGGAGAGGTTATATTAAAGAATAAAAAACGGAATTAGCAGTTACAATTTGCAGATCGCTAAAGAACAGTTGGAAGCAAAGGAAGATGAATTACGGAGGTTAAATGAACAATTACGTTCAGAACGCGAAATGAGCTCTGAAGAACGTGAACGCCTGGAGCAGGAAGTGCGTAGACGTGAAAAACAAGTAGCTGAAATGCGCGAACAAGTTAATTTGAAGACTCAGGAGACAGAGCGTTTGCAAAGAGAAGTCGAAGAAGCACGGGCTGTTCAGGAACGGGAAAATAGTCGTCAGCTGAATGCATTTAACGTTAAGGAAGTAGATCTGGATGAAAATGCTAGTGAAAATGGACAAGTTGCCACAGGTGCATTGGAATTTATGTCAATAAATGAGTAGTTACTTACTACTTACCTAATTGCAATTGTATCGTGCTACCCTTGCTCAAATTGATGTTATTTTATAATTCAGTTTTATAAATTCTCAATTAAAAAAAAATATATATATATATTATTCAGTTGCAGAGTTAACTGCTCGTGGTGACGAGAACGTTCCACAAAGAGAACTTGAACGAATAACAGCTGCTGAACAAAATCTTTCATTAAAGCACAAACTTGATGTAATTTTTTGCTTGTTTAACTTTTTCTTCATATTTACAATGATTAACCTACTGAGTTCAAGAATATCATTTGTCATGATTTTTTTGTTGTAGGCTCTAACAGCAGATTTGGAAGCAGTAAAGGACAAACAGCAATTGACAGAATACGATCTGTTACATATGGAAAATAAGCGAGCTGGCCGAGATAAATATAAAACATTGCGACAAATTCGTGGTGGCAATACAAAACGTCGTATAGACCAGTATGAAAATATGTGAAAACATCGCTTGTTTTCCTTTATTTCCTTATCTTATTTTATGTGCTGGTTTTAATTTTGTGCCGTGCCATCGCGATTTTGAATTTTTTTCCAGTAGCCAGTGCGCTGGTTTGCTTGTTTTTCAATTACTAAAATATAATAGCAGCGATACCACTTGTCATTGGAAATATTGAAATATTAGTGCTATTTGTCTTGGAGAAGTCGAGTAGAAAAATGCAATCTTTGATATGAACAAATTCATTGAAGTCAAAATTGGATTTTCAAATATTGATTAATTCTCAGATGATGCTACGAGTTACTGCTCTTTACACTTTTCTTTGCCTTTTTAAATTTGTTCAGGCAATTATGACCAAATTTGTATAGCGCTAAGTGCATTGGATGTGCTGGAAACTGAAATTTTCTGTTTTATGTTATCATCCAGTGAATTTGTGTCCACACATCATTCAGGAATCGTATTGTGTATTCCCGCAAAAATTCATTCCCATCTTTAATGCCCTCTCTATTGGTTACTTTTGCACTTTTGCTTTTACTAACTCCATTATTGCTGTATGGGAAAATCTTCATGCCCCTTACTTGTGGATTATAGGTTTTACTATTAATCGACCAACCGCATCGTGCCTTTTCTGGGAAATCATTTATTTTCTCGTACACTGTTACAACTTATCCCATGCTTAACTAAAAAATGACCGAGCGCGTTTGGAGTCAATGATCACTAATTCTTGTTCTCCGGACATTGTTCGATTTTTGTGAAAATTATGGTTCCAGAACGCGTCGTCCTACCATGCTATTTGGATTTACTTATATATTAGGCAGGTTTCGATCGGTTTCGGTCAATATTTAAGGAAAAAAAAACGGTTGTTTATTGCCTGTTGAGTTTTTAAACTGTGGAATTATCTTATTCTTTTCTTTGTTTTCATTTTTAATTCCAAACCCAAATTGTTCATGTCCTTTCATTCTTTTTATTCGCCATTCATATAAATGGTGATACAAAGTTAAATAATCATTTGCCTTATTTTAAAAATAAAATGTGCTGAATTTTACAGCCGATTTCGTTATCTTTTCGAAGAAAATAGCTCGGAGAATGTACTACTGATATTATTTAAAGAACTTGTAGATCTTGTGTTACAGTTAGCAAGAACGGAAATAAATAGCAAGTACTAGACAGATTGCTTTGTTAGAATAAGTTATTATGTGCGACAGTTCGAGAACAATTATAATTCACGGGAAATATACTTCTTATTAAATCAAACTGATTTCATCCCAGTGAAGGAACTTAAGACATCTTACTTTTTTATTTCTTCATTACAGTCGAGTTGTTTGTAAATTCCGAGTGTGCGTTTTTTATTACTATTTTAACTTCTGAATAAGCGCTCAAAGAAGTTGCTTATCGAGGGGATGAAGTAAAACACTTCAGGTGTTGGTTTCTAGATGTATGATACAACACGCACGTATTGTACAGGAATGAGAATGGTAGTACTCGCGAGCCATTCTGTACTAAGAGCTTCAGTTTTTTAAGGCAGTAAATGTCGGTCGGAATCGTCATGAAATACATCCTCTTCAGGAATTATGATTGTGCTGTATAAGAATGTTCTGCTATACCGGCATGCATATAGCAGGATAATAACTGGTGAATATCGAAGTGTATATCTTACAATACCAAAGCGGCAGAGTAATAGACCGCGATTTCCATTTTTCAATAAACATATGAAAGTGATTGATCCAGCTCGTCAAGATCCGGATCATTTTGAAAAACTGGCACATCAAGTATCGCTTGGTTAGCCCGTTTTCTCTTTTTAGAATTATATGTTCGATATTCACAGGTGAACTGCCACTGATATATGTATTCGTAGGAAGGGAAGTTATAAGGACAAGAGACATAAGCGATCGGAACATAGATATGCAACGAAGGAGGGATGTTATTCCGCTATTTAAACAAATCGTAGAAGATCAATAAATTGTAAATGTTTTGAGATGAACGATATGTGGATACATTATCGCTTTTATGGAAAGAAAAGATAGGAAGCGAACGAGAAGTGTTGTTCAAAGGTGATGATCGAATGATTGGAAGAAAGCCACAAAATTGGGTACCAGAAATTGACGAGAATTCACCCAAAGCTAATTATGCAGAACTGGACTGGGAGGGAATACCGGAATCGGTGAAAAAGATTTTTAGGTAGACATACTAAATTAATATTTTTTAATTAATGACTGAATGACGCATGTGACAATTACGTTTCAACTGAATAGCGCATGTGACAATTACATTTTTGTTGGTTCGTTAAGTGTTTCAAGCATACTGCTTATCATAGTTATGAAATAAATAGGTTGGCCATAAGATGCTTGGTAATCAGTTCAAGTGGGCAAATACAGATATCACCGAAAAATTAGAATAGAATTCCATATCATATATAATTATTTTGCCTTTTTTTTTTAGGAAATTTAATGGTAATGTTTTATCTAATTTCTAATTTTGCATATTCTTACTTTCAGCATTAAATTTGGCGAAAGGCGAGATTACACAGATGCTTGGAAAAAAGCTTTGATTGACAAAGTACGAAAACACGAACTCGATATAAACTCATTAGAAGTGAAAAGTAAGTTGGTAGAACCAAACTTGTAAGGAATTTAAGTAATTTTGGTGGACATTTGACGAAGTGATTAGAATTTTTTAAATATTTAAAGATTGTTTTGAAACAGGTAATTAAAAGTTTTAATTCTGAAAAAAGATACAGAGCATGGATGGAGAAAAATTATATTACTGTACTTTGTGTGATTCTAATTTTCATCAATTTAAATAAAAAATTATTTAGTTGCTTGGACAACCGGTGTAATACGTTCGTGGACCTTGCTAGTGAAGGAAATAGATAACAAACCAAAGGTGTAGTACATTCTATTTTTATTTCTGTTTATTTCGGGTTGGTTTAGTTAAAAATTTCTGTGGAAGTGGCTAAATTGGTGGTTGCTAGGAACTATAGGATTTGATGTCGTCTTTATAATAAGCCTGTGTAACCATATACACATAGTTGTTTGCTTGACTATTTTTTGCAATTTGCTTGATGTTAACTAGATTTAAGCTTCATAACTATCCATTTCCATGAAATCCTGAAATTCCACGTCCCATTTTAAGAAAAACAGTTGTTTTCTGTTCTTTCATTTTTTTTCTGTAAATTTAATCTATCTTTTAACAATTTCTCTCAAGTGACACTTAAAAATGAAGTTTTTTGCAGAAGCCAGCTCATATCGTATATCCTCTTCACTTGATGATAGCATTTCGTCGAAAACTCTTACGGCAATTACGCGAAGTAGATGCAGCAGCTTTCGAAAAGGTTTTATTTCATAAATAGTGGAATGACCTTTGGACGTCACTTTTGCTTTTACTGTTTGTTCCCAAACAATTTTTTCATAAGATTTCGATGAATCTGTAAGATTATACTCCCAGAATTGGAATTTAAGGTGCTATCGGAATTAAAAATCGCTTATCATGTGCCGAAACGTCCGGAGGAGCAGGTTGAAAAAAGGCGAAAAGCTTGGGTGGAAGCCCTCTTGAAGGAAAGAATTGCAATGGAAAAAGATATTCAAATGGAGGAGTTAAACAAGAAATATATCGCTGAACGGATACAATGTGGACCTGAAGTAATTTGATAGTGATATAAATTCGCATAAAATAGATCATATTTGTAATCTGAATTTTTTACAAAAAGGAAATTTATCTAAGCAACATAATGCAACAACATATTGAAAAATTTTCGAATACCTTTCTTACATTATTGTGGTCTATGGATATCTGTGCAGAATTTACAGATAAAAAAGCGTCTAGAAGAATTGGACGTTGAAGAATCGAAAATCCATGCACGTCTAAAAGAACTTGCAAGGATTCAAGGAGAAATGCCAGAGAAATTGCCAAAATATCAACCGAAATTGATAGAAGAATTATCGGAAATAGCAGCTCATGCAATTTTATATCATCGTCCCTATGATTCTCAGCGAAAGAATAGATTGCTAGACGCATAAATAAATTAAAGTTGTCGATGATTCTTGTTTTGTGATTAGTGCGATTTAGACTTCGCGGAGAGCTAACGGAAAAGGAGTAGTAGCATTTAATCCACAATATCACATTCCAGTGTAGACCCTCTGAAAATTAGCGTTTGAATCTGCCATCTTGGTTTTTGTCGATTGTTGTAAATACGTGTTGAATTTTTAATCGATTTTGAACCTTTGTAACTTCAAATTAAAAAAAAAATATTATATGAGGCCGATACGAGTAGTCTGTATTGTCTGTTCAGGAAGTAATTGCTGTTTGCGTAAAGTCATTTTTGATTGTTATATGTAACGCATTTTTCTGCTTTTTAAGTATGATTATATGAAATAAATTTTGTCCTTCATTTGTATAGCAACAATCTTACACGACAAACATGGATGTTTGTATTTGCCGTTTGAAATTCCCTCTCTTTCTTATTTGCCGAGCAAATGCTTGAAGGGCGAGCACTATGCGCTGAAGTAGTTCCCATCAAGTGTGCGAGAGGTGTGGTATTACAAGTCCGCGTATTTGTAGGTCATTTAAAGCCCATCCTACTGTCAATGGTGATGTTGACTTCATTGCTGTCGGAGTGGTCATCAACCCTATTTTATATCGAATCTATCATATTCTCTTTTAAAATATTTCATTTCTCTCTCTTCTTTACCACTTGAATTTTTATCAGTTCCATCCAATCATTGTGAAATTTGAAATATATAGCAACAGCAACGTGTTACTGCGCAGCAGATATGTATATATATATCGAAGGCGTCACTTCAAAATGCTTCTAACACATAATACCTACCTATTCATTTATTTACGAACTAGTTAGGAACATCTAATCTATCTTAGAATACGGATACGGATAATAAATACGCAGGTCACAAAAAAAAATTTTCCCTACCTACCCAATAAATTTCAAGTTAGACATTTATTTTAGATAGGTAAGTTCTACTTAAAATTCAAATCAAATGGGAAAATTTTTGTGACCTGTGTATCTATTATCCGTATTGACTCTTAGAAATGTTACAGGGTTCATTTCATTTCATTTCACCGTGAAATATCTTCAATTAGGAGAGAATTTTTTTGTTAGTGAAAAAAAATATAGCGCATGGAAATATCTAATACGAAAGGATAAATAAAACGAGGCGAAAGAAACTGCAATGATCGATAATTGATTTTTCAACAATTTTGTTTGAAACGTTTATTGTACGCAACATTGGATTGCTTTGTTCGCACTCCGACCCGCTGACTGCACCGAAATGAATTTGCTTCATTTAAGAAGCGTTTAAATTTACTTTACTTTTGGAAAATCAAAATTGGCTTCAAAATTACTTGAAATATAGATCAATTTGTTGTCGCAATTTTGGAACTTGATACTGTGATTTGTCAATCGTTAATTTATTATTCAATTTTCTTTGAGTCTCTCATTGTTTAATTTAGCTTTTAATTAATCATGCTTAAGTATGTTTTAGAAAATATACCTATATTGTAAATGTTTCCGGGTTATTCGAGTAATTATGGAATGGATTTATTTTTCATGCCAGTCTTTCAAGCTTACTTCCAACGGTTAACTTCAAATTTGTCGCTTGACGCTTATATTTATAAAATTCATTTATCAATAGATTGCATGTATGCGGCGAACATTTGATTGTATCGAAGCGCCGCTATCCCGACTGTTCTATCGGTATGGTCGATATGTTGCGCAGCATCCACTACCATTCATCGCAATCCCGGTGTTAATTACTGCTTTCTGTTCCATTAGCCTTCTTCATATTCATCCTGTTACCGATCCTATTTATCTTTTCACTCCCCGAAATGCTCCGAGTAAGTACGAACGACAAATTATTCATAATCTATGGCCTTTACATTATAATAATTATATTCCCGGTCGAGCAGTAACACAATCCCGAGAAGTACAGGTACCCATTTTTGCATTTATTAAATTTTTGTGCGGCATAAAAATTCTTAATCTTGAAATTGGAGTAATTTTATGAATTTGTTCGTTTTATTGACGTAAATTATAAATTAGAATTTTTTCCGTAACGAAATGTCTTAAAACTGTTTTAACTTTTCTTGTTCACTCTGTTATTATAGCTAGTATCAGTACATTATCAACAATTGTTGAAAATTCATCGGCTAACAAAAAATTTTTGTACAATATACTGACAAATTGGCAGGTGATAGTAGCTAGTCGAGATGGCGGTAATATCCTGGAACGACCATATTCTGAAGCAGTGCGACGTTTGGATTTTTTTATTCAGAACCGTGTCAAATTATATTATATGGGTAAAACATACAGGTAATGAATAATTTTAATTCGACTTATACCTGACTGTTTCCTGAAACGAATTGACCACCAGCTTAGAGGATGTACTACATATATCACTCAGTCTTTCCTGATTTCTGCTAATCATGATTTGTTTTTTTGATTACCGTTCATTCAGGTTTACTGTTACTCCTAAAAATTATGTTTCTGTGAAAATTAAGCTTCTAATTAAAAATAAAAAAGTTTAGAAAATTCATTCCCAATTAAAATTGAACGAAGTTCAAATTTGTTTAAATTGTTTAAGATATCTTAATTACTTTCGGTTAATTTCCTTAACCATTTCAATTAATTAAACAACAGGTATCATGATTTATGTCTGGAATGGCGTAATGAGGGATGTCCAGGAAATAAACATATTCATATTGTCAGTGATCTTTATCAACATGGTATCAATGTCACATATCCGACTGTACGATTCGGCTCTGCGTATGTGTTATTTTCTAAATGTCGCGAAGTTTCAAATTATCACTTCCCTGAAACTTAAATATAATTAAAGCAAGTTTTAGAATTTTACTTGAAATAATTCAAAGATTCTGCCAGACAATAAGTAATAAGTGATAAAAATTGTTCCAACTGATGTAAATAATTGAAATTTAGATGATGGAAATATTTGTAAGCATTCGTTATGTTTCTTATCATCTCTTTCATATTGAAAAATATGGGAAAGAGGGAGTGAAAAAGAAGGAAAACGAAAATTACTTTTGTGATGTTAATTTTAAAATGATAACAATTTCGCTCTATTAACTTTCTTTATCATTAAAACTTTGAATACCAAAAATGCGAATAATTTCGTATGCCAATTAATCTTTTTTAAATTTAATTCTTTTGTAAAAGGAAAACATTGTTATGTCTTTTAAAACTTTCAGCAAAAATAATAAGATTTATTAAAATGATTCTAATAAGAAGCATAGAATGATCATATGTAACAGATAATTTTTGTTCATCTTTTTCACACTCATTTAATTTTGTGTCTTTTCCGTCATGTTTGAATTATCTTATCTATTCCATCTTCATCATTAGCAATCCTGCAATGAATCTTGAGGCGCTGCCATACCACACATCAGAATTATCATATTATTATCCTTCATTTAGCAATAAAGCTCAAATGAGGGTAACAGTGACGATTATGCTAACAATATATTAACAACTTTGCTCAACTAAATTTCACTAGATATTTAAATGTTCAGACTTAATTTTATCAGATATTTAAATATAAATCCGGATTGTCATGAAATTGTTCTGAAGAAAAGGTAATGTAAACAGGTATGCAGTAAATGATACATCATTCATTTTTGCCTAAGATCTAAAAAATACGGTTTGTTCGGTATGGTCAATTAACACTTTTTAAAACTATTAGAACTTTGAGACTTTTAATGGACAAGAAGTGAGATTGAAAGACTAATTGCCACTCATCCTGTATTACAAAAATTGTTTGAATATTAAGTGGTGAATAAATATCAATTAAAGAAAGCCATTTAACGACTAGTAAAATGAGCTTGCTTTAGAAAACCTATTATTATAATTGATTAAAAACTTTTTGAGATATACAGGAAGTCTTTTATATACTTTATACAATCTTGAAAAATCATTAAAGAAGCGGTTATATTGGTGGTGCGCTTGGTGGAGTGTCACTTTTCCGTGAAGCTAACGGTAGTGCTTCATTAGCTGGTGGACTTGCTTGGTTTATGATATATCATCTTAAATTCTTCCCACAGAACACTAGTTATATCGCTGGATTATGGGAAAAGGTGACTTTTTTTAATTTTCTAATATTTTATAACAAAAATTTTAAATTGGTCTTTTCACATGTAAATTTAGAACATGTAAAAATGCAACGTATATTCTGTTGAGAGGTTATCCAAAAAATACAAGTAGAATATTTTATTCTATTCTTAGAATATTTATTTCTATGTAAGTACAAGTAGAATATTTATTTCTATGCAAGTAGAATATTTTATTCTATTCTTCGATAAATTTTTTTAAATATCAATCAAATTTGTATAAAATATCTCAGAAATGAAGTGGAACTTAAGAGTATAATTCTAATTTGAGTATTATTAAATAGGTAATAGTTTTAATATTTTGAAAATGTTTATTTGAATAAAATGTGATTTGCATAGAAATGAAATTCATAAAAAAATATTAAACATCTGAAAATGATTGAATTCATATTACATATCGATATTTTATAATGAAAGAAAATTTCTTATTTACAGAAATTACAAGAAGCATTGGATAGTTATCCATTTGATCCTTTCATTTCATTCACTTATTTACATTCACAATCGTTAACGGAAGAACTAAAACGTAACGCGAATTCATTGATTCCACGTTTTGTGATAGCATTTTCAATTCTTGTCTTTTTCTCTCTTCTATGCTCCTTAATTTTTATCAGTGGAACATTTTATGTTGATTGGGTCCTTTCTAAACCAGTATTATCATTACTTGGTGTTATCAATGCTGGAATGGGTATCGTTACTGGTATTGGAATTACTAGTTTTTGCGGTAATTTTTCCGTCACTTCATATTATTTCTATTTATTTTACACAAAGTATAATAATGCTTAGCTTTGTAAGGATAATATTAATACCAGTATCTCTAGAATTTGGCTTAAACTTTAGCCTTAATTTACTTTGAATACTCCTGAATATAACCGCTAATAGAATATTAGCTTATTAAAATTGGATATTTTAGTAGGAGATTTAATAATTTCAGGTGTGCCATACAGTGATATTGTTGGTGTGATGCCATTTCTTGTGGTAGCTGTAGGTACTGACAATATGTTCTTGATGGTAGCAGCTGTTCGACATACTAATCGGGCTTTTCCGGTTCCAAAACGGATTGGCGAATCAATGAGTGATGCGGCTATATCAATTCTAATAACCTCACTCACCGACGCCTTCTCTTTTGGCGTTGGTGCAATTACTAGGTGAGTTAAGTTCCGAAGTGCTGCTCTATTTTTTGATTACCTGATAGTCAATGACTAAAAAATTTTATCATAAAATATGTTATAAACATGTGTGCCATAAGCTTCGTTGTAAACATTATGCTATCTCTTCGACTTAGTTTTGTTAACTAAATGAATTTCACGGAATGTGTTATACGTTCACTTGGGAATGGCTTTCTTCCTCTCAATTTTTGATTAATAATACATTTTGCAGCATTCCAGCAGTACAGATTTTTTGCATTTACACCGGTGCTGCTATAACAATTACATTCATTTATCAAGTGAGTCATTTATTGTTTGTTTTATCAAGTGAGTCATTTATTGTTTGTTTTATCAAGTGAGTCGTTTATTGTTTGTCTTGAAATGAGCAAAAAATTACAGAAAAACTCGAAATTATAAAGGTTGTCAATTTTTTTAAAAATTTTTTAAAAATATTTCCTAATCAAAATAGCTTAATAGAGCTAACTGTAAACAGATATCCTTCTTTTGTGCACTGCTGTCGTTGGCTACAGAATGGGAAGCAGCAGGATTACATTGTGTTTGGCTTCAACCAACCATACCGGATACATTTATCAAATCAACATCACTTAAATGTCGATTATTTTGGATGGGTTCAAGAGCTGATCCTGATCCAAGAAATTTGCAGCAAAATTTGAAAGATACAAGTGCAAAAATATTTTTTAAAGAATGGTTAGTAAAAAATAATTTGCATTCTAAATTTTATTTGAAAAATTTAGTTTCAATCTTCAATAAATTTTAATTCTATATCTATTCTATTATTACCTACTATAGGTTTGCTCCAATACTGATGAATCCAGTAGTGAAGATACTTGTTGTCATGTGGTTTTTCATCTACATTGCTCTATCTGTGTACGGTTGTCTTCATTTACGTGAAGGCCTTGAACCAATTAATTTATTGGTGCAAGATTCCTATGCTATACCGCATTATCGCTATCTGGAAAAGTATTTCTGGAATTATGGTGCTCCTCTTCAAGTACTTTCTTACTTATGCTAACACCTTTTTATAATGAGCATTATCTAATTTCATTACCTTACCATAAGTCAGCTCAACTTGGCAAGATTCAACTTCGTTTTGGCCAACATTTCAGTGCATTTACTTTTAACTGATATCATGAAGTTTTCAAGGATTGAATATCTGCCCGTCTTTCTGAATAACAAATGTCTTTAACATATAATATACTTGTAGTGAGTTTTTTAATTTCCAGATTGTCGTGAATAATGCACCCGATCTGCGAGACAGAAATGAAAGGCATCGAGTGCAATCGATGGTGCATGCATTTGCTAACACGAAGTACTCCATTGGTAAGTTCATTTATAAATGCGGATCTCTAATTTAACTATCACATCAAAATTATCCTTAAATTCCTCAATTCAAATTCTAAAATTTTGAGTTTTTAAATTAATTTTATAATACAACTTTTCCAATAATTTTAAATGCTTACGAATTTGTAATCAATTTTTGTCCTAATATTTTCAAATTAAGGTGACGATAGTATACAATTTTGGTTGAAAGAAATGGAAATTTATTATAATAAAGAATTGGAAATGGACATTGTTGATTCGGAAATATACGGAATGGCGGAACATTTCTTTTCGGCAAAATCTCAGGATATCTGGTGTGAAGATGTCATTTGGGAAACTAATCAGCAGGGTCTCTACAGTATTCGAAGTTTCAGGTACATATAAATATTTTATCGATTTTTTTATTATGCTTTATTTTAAAGTGATTAACTAAAAAGTATTTAAAATAAAATTTTTTTGTTCAGTTTTTTCAAGCCTAAAACGAATTCAATTTCGGCATTTTCCACATTCTTTATTAACATGAGTTTTTTTTACTAAAATTCAACTATTACAGGTTTTTGATAGGCATGAAACATATTTCAAAAACATATTATCAAGAAGATGCAACAAGAACATTCCGAAAAGTAGCTGAACACTATTCATCCTATAATATTACCACATTTTCACCTCTATGGCTATTCACTGACCAATATGCCATTGTAATTCCCAATACCATACAAAATATTCGTCAGTTTTTTCATCTTCATATTTGAATTTGAACTATTTGAACATTTGTTCTTATTTAAATTCATGATAATTTAATTTCAATTATAGTGATAGCATTAGTGGTAATGATTATAATTGCGATGTTACTAATACCACAACCATTTTGCTCCGTTTGGGTAGCATTCTCTATTGCATCCATTGATCTTGGCGTTATTGGTTTTATGACATTATGGGATGTCAATCTGGTAAGGTTTTTTTTGTTCGATATCAGATCTGAAAAAGTTGTAGAAGTATAAGATTTTGAGATGAAAAAGACAAGCATTGACAGGAGAAATGGTAACTAGAGAGGAAGGAGAGTTTATGAAAAGAAAGTTTCTTAAAAACAAAATTATTATCAGGATGCTATATCAATGATAACGATAATAATGTCGATTGGCTTTTCGGTTGATTATTCAGCGCATATCACTTATGGATATGTTATCTCGGCTGAATCTACTCCTGAGCAACGAGTGAAAACAGCGCTTGGTGCTCTTGGATGGCCTGTAACACAGGGAGCGATGTCAACAATTTTGGCTGTTGCTGTTTTGGCTGATATACCTGCTTATATGATCGTTACTTTTTTCAAAGTAATGTTTTTAATTTTACTATTATTCACTGGAAGCTTTATAATCGAATGACATGAAAGAAAATTTTGCTTATTTCAATAATTCATTAAAAAAACTATGCAAACTTTAATCTTTGAAACTTCTAGACAGTGTTATTATCAATTGTGCTTGGCCTTCTTCATGGCCTCATATTTCTACCAGTGATGCTTTCATGGTTTGTTGGAGGTTCTTGTATTCTTCCTTTCGACGATAAGGCTTGTTTCATATCACTTTTTCACTCATCTTTTTTTGTTTTAAATTGTTTTCATAATTTTCAGATTTAATAATTCTAGCCTTTTAGAAAATAATAGGGTAATGTTTTATGGCTGGCATTTTAGTAGGGAGAAAAGTTTTTAAATTAATTAAAAACTATCAACTACTATCAGCGTCCGGTTAAGTTTCCTGGAAACAGATAGTTTTTGTTGACCTGAAAAATAATGTTCGAATCATCCATACAATATTAAGTAACAAATGAATATATCACACGTGGGAAAATGCCGAAAAAAATCCAAACAATTGTGATCGCCATACCTGATTTCTCGCTTATTTAAGATAAATCAATCAGGTGAACAAGACTTACAAAAAACATCGACAATTGAGCAATTTGAAGATATTAGAGAAGTGTCGGGAACCGTGATACAATCATGCGATCCTTATGGTATTTATTTGTCTCGAAATATTTCTGCTCGACGGAGTTGTCCTCGCCAGATAAAGCCTAGTCTGGACTGTATAAGTTCATTAACAATACCATCACGAAGGCTTACTGAAGCTAATTCAAATCCATTTTAATTTCATCTAATTTCGTGTAGTGAGCATTTAGCGCTTCACAAAAAATTCTCTTGATTTCTCGTGCGCATGCCCGAAAAAAAAGATTGCGATCATATATTTTAGCATGAGCCTAATGATACATTGGCCCATTTATATTTCCAACATTTATTCTTCTCACATTTTAGTAAAATCTCAATTTAAATTTCCTTCTAATTTATTCCTTTTATTATTCCATTCTTTGCTGAGAAAAAAAGAAAATAAAAAGGGAATAAAATTAGTCCATATAATCGTATTGCAAAAGAGATAAACAAATACATTAATCAAAATTTTCTGTTTCAAATTTCAAAATTATTTCTTTCCATTCATACCTCACCACGAGACAAATTATCCAAATTCCTTCAACAAGAATACTCTCTTTTGTATATTCCGCTTTTGGCCATACTAGTCATTACCGCCCATACTTCTTCATTTTGCTCGAATACATTCTCCAGTCATGTATATATGTATGAAAGGCCTTTTTTGAAAATATTACATTTTGCGCCATTCTATATGCAATTAGAAGTGTATCAGTCATATGCAAATGAGAATTTCTGTTGTATTTTATCAATATATTGCTTCTTTATTTTCATAAAATGTGCAAACTGTTACTTATCATTGATTGCGGGAAATGATATGCTGAAGTGATCGATGTTGATTATTTATTTATTGTCACTATGTATAAATTAAGAAAATAAATATGTTTTCATGTAAAAACAACACTATCTTTAATGGTCTAAACAAAGTCATGAAAAACTACTACTCATTGATTGAAATGATTAACACAAAGAGAATTCACATTCATCGGAATCAGAAATAAAGTAGGATGAAATGTGAGTAAGTAATTCTACCGTAGGCATTCGGATTCGGTCAGCACCGGTCAGTATATGAGATGACAGGTACTTCAAGAAAATTAACGATGACCTCACATCTTTAGAAGGAATGGGAGAGCGATTTTCATTCAGTGTTTTATTTGGCGGATTGTTGCAGTCCCTGGCGTAAATGGTTGGTTCGTGGTGTGGGCGTTTCTTCTTTGAATGCCCATTCAGGCATTAAAAGTTTATTAGCGTCACATATCTGTATGCTTTATGTATTCAACTCTCGTGTTATTTTTAGGTTTTTCAGCTTTTCGAGAACAAACCACTGGATTGGGTCGTCTGCGCTTGACAATTCTCTTCGAAGAGGAAGCCTCACTCCTAATCAATGTTCGATGAAGGTATTATTAGTTAGCATTCATTTCATATCATTGTTGAGGTTACTCATCTTTCCACCTTTACTTCTACCTTCAAATTTTCAAACTGATCCTTTCAATTTTTGCTCACTCTGTTCATCATGAACTGCTGCAACATCTATGAATTGTTAAGGGTTGTTTTTTAGAATTAATATTTGAATTATTTGCAGCAAATGAACGTAGCCCAACAGGACATATCACTACTAATCCTGAAGATTTGCTTGCTCGTCGTTACAGACGAGGGAACTCTGAATCAGGTATTACATAAATATGAGATAGGTAGTTGGTAAATTTTCTGAATTCCGAGAAGATTTGAGCTGAATACTGGAAGTTACGCTTTTTTTATATTGTCCAAATTTACACAAAGCAAGTTGAAACTTTATTTTTTTTTCAGTAAAAATAGCACAATATAATTGGTCTAAATTGACTTTTTATATTAAGTTTCTATTTATATATTGCTTATACATTATTTCTTTCTGTGACAGTATTATTCATGCTTCAGTTCGACATCTCTCGGTACGAGTTCGTGTTGCGGAAGAGGAAATTAAAAAGTACAAAATACAAAATGAGACTTTAAAGAAGACTGTCACAAAAGTGAGCAAAGAATTATGTGATAAGCAATGTGAGGTGGAGAGCTTACGAAAGATGTTCGAACAGCAAGTTGATGATCTTCAATATCAATTGTCAAAGAAGGAACGTGAGGTTGTGTAGTTAAATCTAGGGGAAATTTTTTGTGTATTTTGTTGGGCGGAAACCACTTTTGCATTTTCAACTTCCATTGAGGGATATGGAAGCATATGAAAGGCGAGAATCGACCTATATCCGTATGTTTAGAACTTTTCCATGTTTTTAATAAAGTTCGTCTTTTACAGAATAAACAAAGCAAATTCGAGACCGTAATATCGCTTTTACAAAGTACTGCAGGTGTAATTTGCTTTAATCCTTTGCACGCAGAACCGCTTAGTTTTGTACTTAAGAGAGTTTAATATATTGTGTTATTCCATTTGTATACTATTTCAAATTTATTTAGTTATAATCGCTCAAATATTACTAAAGAGGTTTTTTAGGAGCATCCATCCAGCAATTTTTTTTCCCGTGTTTTAGATCCTCTAAAGACATATGAACCTCCATTTTCATTTCTTGATGAACCGAAACTGGAGACAGCGAATGCAGAAGCGCAAACAGATGATTGGATGTTGCGGTCCATAAAGAAGACAGTTTATGCAGACAACCGAATCGTCCGTAAGTTCAAAGTTGGGAATGTATAGAAATTACATATCGATTTGATCATCAGTGGTTGTTATAAAGTTTTTGATTTCTTATGCTTGGATTTTGTCGATTTATATCTTCTCCGTTTAATGTTTATTTAATTTTTTATTTAACAAATCTTCAGAAGTCTAGTTAAGATATCAATTTTTATTGAATTTATAGCGACTGCTGGACCAAGCTTAATTGTGGAACTTCCGGCTGATAATGAAAATAGTGATGCTGAGAGATATGAAAAAATGGCAGAAGAAATTGCAAAATTGGAGAATGAAAAATTTTTTCTGAATACACAGTTGAAATTAACCAGGTGTGGTTGCTATCTTTATTTGATTACGGGATCTTCATGATTATATTCAAATTTTTTTTAATGTTTATAAGCAAAACAAAGTTGTTAGATTCTTTATGTAGAATCTCAAAGGAGTTGATGATTAGTTGTTTATTATTGAACGAAAACAGATAATTTGAAATGAAAAAAAATTAGTTTCTATCATCGACAGAAACAAACTGGAAAATCTCGAATTGCAAGAAGCGCAAAAAACGAGTTTGGAAAATCGATTGGTAATCCTGACCGAAATGAATGATTGTCTGGTCGTAAGTTGTGCATCTATATTCAAGACTATTTTTTTTTTTGAAGAAACTATTTTTGTCTAATCATATGTTAGAAATGATCGACAAGCTTATCGATATCAACAACATAACAATTCTTTCCTCTTGCATGTCAGGAGGTTGTTTTTTCAAAAAGTGCAGCTGCGTTCTTGATTTAGTGTGTAACATACGTTTATTGTGACGTTTTTCTAAACATAATTTGAATGGAATTTTTGACAGCAAATGTGACTGTTGAAAATCAATTTCACTATGGCAAAACCCTGGAGAGATTATCGAAATTTTATTGTTTAGATTAGGATCTTCGTTAGGAGAGTTCGTGACAGTGGTTTTAAACCATTATGTTGATGGATTCTTCGAAACAAAAAAAGAAATGTTAAATATATTTAAAAATGTTAAATATATTTAGAATTAATCTTTTGTTTTAGAAAGAGAATGAACGTATTAAAGAGATAACTGCATCAAAAATGGTTGCTGACGGTGGCACGATGGAAGAGAAGCGCAGAATTATTGATTTAACCTTAAAGTGTCAAACGAAGTTAGTTATCTCTGTTAGCAAGAAAAAAATTAGCAACATTCAAATTTATACACGACAGCAAAAAGCTTCATTTTTAGATTGGATGAGATACAGGCGGAATTGGATTGGAAGTCGCAGAAGTTGCAAGAGCAATTGCAAATCAATCAAATTTTGTCAGTAAACTGTGTTCTGCAATTATTTATCAACTGAGTTTTGTTGTTATTGCCTGGAAAATTCTTCTTTAAAAATCCAATGAAGTATCTCAATCTCATAATTCTTAATGTAGGTCAACGAATTTGGAAAATATGAAAGATAAACTAAATGCCGAGAATGGCGAGGACGCAGGCATGATTCAAAATGACGTGGAAGTTTTAAAAAGATATGAAAGTGAAATCAGTGAACTAAAGAAGAAACTTGCTCAATACGTATGTTTTTCCTGTTCAACGTTTTTCTACGGTCCGTTAAAAGATCAGGAGGCAGTAGTATAATATAAGAATTTGTTGGAGCACTTTCCGTATCTTTCAATCTGTATCCTATTTTTTTGTTTTTTTTTTTTGTTTAATTTTAGATGGAAATTTTTATTTCATATGATCCTCTAACATTGAAGCAAACTGGTTGAGAACAAATTGGATAAAGATCTAACCTTAATTTACTTGAAAAAAAAAGCATTTCAGGAAGAATTGCTGGATCCATCTATCAAAATTTTACACATGAAGATGAATCCTCTGCATACAGCATATCACGAATATAAAGAATTTCAAACAAATAAAAAGCGCAAATTGGTATCATCAAATACGCAATTTATTAATTCTTCAAAATCACATTATTTTTCTTGTACAGGTGTGCTGCATCAATTTAACGCTATTTTGTTTCTTATGATTTTTTTTTAGAACGAATCTTTATCATTTTTGAATGAAGATAACGATAATTTGATCGCTACATTGCGGAAAAAGCAGCGTGTCGAGATGACAAAACAATTAGCAGGTAATTGAACGATTATTTATTTCGTATAATAACCATGAGCCACTTTACATCTATACAAATGGTCTGATCACTGGGGTAGCTGTATAGTTATATACAACACTTTTTTATAAGTAATAATATAACCTCAAAAAATTAAATTTTTAGAAAAGTTTGAGGGACCAATGTTATTATTGCTCATGAAGTAATTTTAAATTGTTTTACGAAAAGCTATGTAAACTTAGATATAATGAAAGAGAATGACATGAAAGGTTTAACAAGGATACTAATTCATGCCGAAGTATTTGTTGTAAACATGAATGTGGTCGTTGAAAGCAAATTAAATTTCAGATTTGCAATTCCAATTACATAAAGCAGAAAAAGAAAAAGAAAGAGCACTAAAAATACAAAGTAATTTAGTCAAGAAATATCGTGCTTTCGTGACTGCTCTTTCTGGATTACAAATAAAAATGAAAGAGGATGATTTGGTGCAAGTTGAAAGCATTTTTGATCCTGGAAATTATTTTATTTTCAAGGTTATGCTTTATAATTCTTTAGTATTTTAAACTATAAATTACATGCAGAATTTATTTATGCTACTATTTTAGATCTGTTTCTATGCTTGGAAATTCGAATCATTTAATTTCTATGTTGAACATTTTAAAAACTTTCATTTACTTAGCTAAATCGAAGTAGTAAAATTAAGATCGGTTGTATTTGTGGCAACTGTAACCCTAATTATGTTCTTCTTTTTAGGTACTCGATTATGGAAAAACGATTAGTTTATTGGAAACAGATTATGCAACGCGATGGACAGCGCAAATCCATGAATATCTACAAGGGAGAAATTCAATTCCTGCTTTTTTAGCAGCAATTACTTTGATACTTGATGAACGGGCCGAAAGTACAACTTCCGTGTCTTTTTATCAGTCTGATTAAAGTCAGAATAAACAAATCACATTGATACTTTGATTTTTTAGTACTACGTGGAAATTAATTCTGTATTTCGAAAATCCATGATTTAGCTCAATACAAAGAAATAAATTTCAGGCCTTTAAAAAAAGATTTCGTATCATGGTATATTTCTATAAATAGACGTTTGTGTTTGTGTCTTATTGACTTCTGTGTGTTTGTAACTACATCATAGTAAGCCTGTTTTATCATTCTCTTATGCTGATAATTATATTAACATTGATAATTATATTTTCGAAAACTTTAAAGCTTCTCTGGCCTGTCGTATAATTCCCAATTTCCTATGATAATAAAATATTTATCCCGTGCATTTTTTTATGCAGGTAAAGCTTTGGCTTCTAATATTATTTCATTTTCCATTTTATGAAAACAAGCTAGAATGCTTTCCATGTGACCCTAAATTAAACGCATTTGAGTATCATATGTTAATTCACATGTGAATAGCCGTAATTATAATCGTTATGATGTGATGTTGCAGTGCATAAAAATAGAGAATGATATGATTTTGCCAATCCTCTTCAGTTAAAAGCAGGTTCGGCAATGTCGAATGGTAATATTATATTATTATAAATTATTGATGACTGGTATTTGTTCTTGAAAATATAAATGAAGTTGTTTAAATTGAACACAAATGAATCGTTATTATTATTGGTAACTGATTATCACTTTCACTAATATTATCAATTGTTGCATTTGTTAGGTAATAATGATGAAAATGTAACACAGAAGAAGGTATTTCAGCAGAATTTTATTTTAAGATAAGTTCGATGAATCATAGTCTTATATAATTGACTTGTAAAGCTTCTCTCCTCTGTGTTTATCTTGTGATGGTATAAGATATCATGGAACTAATTCTTGCCTAAACTTATTTCATCATTTGTCCTAATTAGTAACATATCATCAATGTCACCGGTATCCCATCCATTTTTCCTTCTCATTCTTTTCTCTCAATTATCCTGAGTGTTCTTGCTTGTGATAAAAATTGCGGATGCATAATTCACGGATATGATATGGAAATAATTAATGTAGGGAAGCTTTTTGTTGAATAATTTATTCATCTTTGTGGACATTACTAAATCAGATAGGTTGAAAGTAACCACTGTTCTCTTTATTTCAAGGGATGGAGAAATCATATTAGCATTGCGAAATAGATTTGAACAAATGCGTTTGTACTTTCCTTAATTACTTTACTTTTATATTATATTTATTAAAAACACAACCAATAATGATATCAGTGTATTACCTTTCTGAGCTATCACTTTACACGACTCAAATTCACGCTTTGAACAATGTTTGAATTTCATTTCTATCTAAAATGAAATATCGGTATGGTCACAAACGACTTTCACATTAGAACATTAACATTTTATTGAAATGATCTATATTTTGAATGAAACTGAATGAAATTTTGCTTCATTTGTTGATGTACACTTCCTAGATAATCGTTGTCAAAAGAAATATTATTGCGCAATATCTCAGACGACATGATAAATTTGTCATCAAAAAAAGGAAAATTTTCGGAAGTAAAATGCACAGCTAAGAAATAGCGTATGTGTTGCGGTTGTTGCTGACAGTTGTTCTTACTTTGATTGGAATGCTCAAAATTAACTATCGTCATTTACTAGCTTTCGTTACGTTAATACAATTTCTCACATAAATTCCCTTCAGTGAAGTCGGTTCAATTATGCAGTGCTATTGGTGTATGCAAAATAGTGTAGTAAACAAGTTGCCACTTTACTTTTAGTGAAGAACAAATGAGATTAATCCTTTCATTTATTCAAGAAATTTATATACATTCAAGCGATGACAATGATGAAGCTATGATAATAATCGCTATTGAAATTTCTCAAATTAATTCTACTCCTTTGTTTTAACATCATATCGCTTAGATTTATTTTATAAGCGTAATTTAACGTTTAGATCAAATTTTAGATCATCTCTCTCTTTTCCTTTCTATTTATGATAATATTTTGCCGTTTAGAGCAATTTAAAATCCGTTTTATTGATAAGGACAGAAAAGTATGCTTTCTAATTGATCTCTCAATGTGATAACAAATGATATGACAAAATTTGGTGAAGTAATTTACATCCTACCAAGTTGTGATTGTTGTTTTAACACCTTTGTATTAAACAAGATTAATGGAGGTGCAGATAATCATAGGTATTTCGCAAAGAAAAATATGTGAAGGTTAAATCTCAGCAGAATTACTTTAACTATCAGTCAATCATATACTATTCGGAAAAATGATAAATTTATGTTTTGCTTTTATTGCTTTGAATTAGATGAGAGCCAAACAGGATGAGTGAAAAACAAAAGGGAATAATGAGTAAAAAAGTCATAAATGAATAATTTTCCATTTCTGAAATTGTCGAAATTTATGATTGCAATGGAGATTAATTATCATTTTCATGGGATTCATAATAAATTGTTGTTTCAAAAAAGCTTTTTTACTAAGATTTTTTTAAATAGTTTTTTTAGATGATAGTAATTTTTGTATTTGATAGTTCCCGATTTCGATACCGCTACCTTTACTTTATCTCCACATAAGTTCAGCAAAAAGGTGTCACATGAAAGTTTACCACTTTACCACTTTTAAACAACATCCAACATAGGTTGTATGTAACCGCACCGGATGTTGCTTAAAGTGCTGGCATGCCTTAACATGATGACCTTTTTCTTATGAATAAATCTGTTCCATTCACCTTTTTTCTTTCCAAGGATTACTTTTTGAAATGAATTAAACTTGTTAATCGATCTAAACTGTAGTATTTTTTTTTCGATTCAAAGTTTTTAGTTTCCTGATCATTAATTTGATTTTCTACCAATAATACTCCAAAAACAACAACAACAACAACAACCTTCACCAGTCATTTTTATAACAACATTCTTTTATCATTTTCTTCAATTTATCAGGCAGTAGAAAATACGACGTTCCTACATGTATCTCTATAACAAGTAATCACATTATGACTCAATTGTGCTATAGTTCTGCTTTATTGTAACAATCCAGGAAAGGTGTTACGGTGTAAGATGAGTTTAAGAGATTTAAGGCATATATATATAGCTAAAAGATAAGGTCAGAGTTTGAGCAACCTTTTATGCTTCGTGAGAGAAGCGAAAAATGCTAGCAGACTAAGTGAAGCTGTAAGAAGTGTGGAAGTTTAGTGTTGGAATTTTGTTAGATTAAAGATATGTAGATGAGTTAGAAAACTCTGAACCCTCTTACCTTTCATTGATTTCGTCCCTTCTCTTCCTGCCACCTACCATCCCCTTTTCCTCTTCCAGCAGTTGCTCATACTACATCTTCTAAACATATGTAAGCATGTATTATACATCATTCTATCTATCTATGTATGTATGTGTATGTGTGTATGTCTGTGTACATTTGTGTATGTGTGTATGTATATGTATGTATGTTTGGATCAAAGTTTTAGAAGCATTTTTGCCGTACTTCACTTCAAACAGACATTTCATTATTTCGTCGAGTTTAAGCTATAAATGAATGAGTATGAGGAGTGGAAGTTTTGTTAACTGCAAACTGACGTTTAATGGTCGATAGTTAGGCTGTCTGTCTCTTACACTTTCCTAGGCTATTTTATGCATTATCAAAATGCATCTCTTATCTTCCTTTAGGCTAAAATGCAATTTATAATCGATTAAATTTTAGCTATACAATTGCAATTATTCCTAAATATCACTCCAATTAACATTAATTCTATTGGATCCATTTATCTGAATAATCTAATTGAAATCAAATTTTACCGTGAAGGAAGAATCCATGGCCGCCTCTTTTCACTTTGGCTTCATATCTTTTTCCTCTACTTTTCTCATTTCACTTATTAATCATCGAAGGTTGTCGAGAATGCAATCACGTCCTAGTTATCCTACATTTCTATCTCAATCATTACACGCGTATCTGCACATTCGTACGTATGAATACGTGTATACAAACGCATGTATACACACACATATACATATATATATACACACACATGGTTGGTTGGAAGAGGAGGAGGGACACGGAGCTGTGGCGCAACAAGTAAGCAGCTGAAGCAGCAACCATACGGCGATAGCTTCCTTCTAGATTAATCAATCTTCGATTGGGATGTGTTTGAGAGGGAGTGAATAAATGAGTAGGCTACAACTACTCTTGAAATCATCATCGATTATATTCATCTCGAAGTAGAGGAGAAACTTCCACACTGAACCATTGAACAACTTGTGAGTTACTTTAGTGTCTCCCCCAGATATCTGTATATGTGTATGTGTATGTGTTTGGTTTCAGTTGAACTCAGTAAATCATTTCAAAATGTTCAACCATCCCACTTCCTCCCCCACATGCCTCCTATCTTCCTACTCCCCCTCCCTCCCCCATCCTTTACATTCCTCATTTTCATTTATTATACTATCCGTGTATTTTCAACAGTCGTTTTGCAACTTTTAAAAAAGAGTGAAGATGTACGGTAAAGACATTTATATGTTGAAAGAAAAAAAACAGAGTTAACTATTAATCTTTTGAATTTTAATTGATTAATTTAAAATCTTTCAAAATGAAAAATCAGGAGAAAAAGTGAAGTAATAGTTAATCTCACCGTTTATATTCGGCTAACTCGTTAATTCTTTTTTAAAAATCCTCAAAGATTATTTCTTACTACGAATGAAATCAAAGGTACTAATTTTTTGAGTAATTATTCACTCTCCTGATATTTGCCTGATAACTGCTTATCACGCTTCTAATAATTTGTCTATCACTTCTCTGATAATTGTTATGAATAGCACTTTTTATATTCTTAATTTTCCAAGTATCTGAAAGGTAACAGATATAAAAGTAGGATGAAGTTTTAGATAAAGAATTATATTTATATACATGTAAAATAATTTTACTGCGCATCTTTTAGCACATGAAATTTCCGATCATTGCCTTATATAACTTTGATTAGTTCTTATCCTGGCAGTCTTCACTCATTAAGCCACTTGTCTTTATTCACGTGCGGATCTGATTTTCTCAAATTACTCTTTCATTTTGCAGTTTTCACTTTTGCCCTATTATTATTATTATTTTAAAGTTATATCTCATTTCCAATAGCTTATCTTCTTACTTTCAATTTTAGCCGTAAAAAATTTGTTTCATTTCTCAAAATAGATCAAACTTCTTTTTTATTTTTATTATTCAAAAGGGATCACCGCTATAGTTGTTAATATCGAAGTGCATTGATTATCGCACACATTTAAGAGATTGTATCCCTGTAAAATTTGATCATAGTTGAGCTGGAATTTCCATGTAGATAGAAGAAATACTTCAAAACTAACAATAATAAATTCGAACCATTAATCAATATTTCATAATTGTCAAACTGAATTTGTAAGAAGGAAAATACTTCTAACAAGTTGAGATAATTTACAGATTAATGAAGTCATTAATTAATCTCAGTGAGTTGGGAAAGCTATCTTTCAATGGTAGTTTTCTACTCCTTCCTAATCCATCGTATTGTCTTCATTCATTATTTTGTATTATATTAGCAGATATTTATTTTTTCCTTTTCATTCTCACAGTTTCTCACGAAAACTATCAAATACCAACTTTATTGATATTTCAACAATTACATAAATGTCTTCTTAAATTTGAATGATTCAATTAACTGAAATCATCACTTACAGTTTGATTATATCAAGTGATTTCATCGCTCACATCATTTTAGCTTAATATGTTTAAAAATTTTAAATATGATTTTATCCAATATTATCTAAGAAAATAGGCTATTGAATATTGGATAAAATCGAATATTCTTAAAGCTTAAAAATTTTGAGTTTTATTTCTTATTTTGCATACAGTTGTGAACTACGGCAGTTCAACAAAAATGCAGCTAATATAGGAAAAAATGACCATTTCTTTTTAAAAAACTTACTCGAAGATGGGATACCTGGTTTGGATACTCCACAGGTAATTTTGTTGTTGAGGAAGTTGATTTCGAAGAAGGAACTTTTAACGATTTTAAATTCTGAAATTGCTTAGTTTGAGCCCATTCTAAGCGGAAGAAGATAGTGAGAAAATTTTTTTAACACAACTTTTTTTTCAAATCCATATATCTTGAGCTTAAAACGGAATGTCTTCACCTATACTGTTGCTTTCAGTTATGCTTCAGAAATAGAGAATAGTTAAGAATATATTAAGTAAGGTAGAATATGATTAAATTTTGAGTTGAGAAAGATGAATTAATGGATATAATCGTTTAATAATCATATGAAATATCAGTGATATGATAAGTTCCAATGCAATAATAAGATATTTTCCCCTTCATTCATAATTAATTTATTCTGAAACAGAAAGAATTCTAATTAGTTTTGAATGGTTGATGTAATCAATAAATTATCATTTTCCATTCACAATTCGATTTATTAGTTAAATTGACTGAACAGAATATTCCTTTATGATCGGATTAAATCACTTCGCTTTGATTATATACTTTCAGAAATGTAATTTTTTTATTGGAAAACTCTTCAATGAAATGTCAAGAAAAATTTCTATGCAATAATTCTTTTTATTTGCAAAATTTCGAAACAAATTCTCTTTGCAAACAGTAATTAAGATGAAAATGTGTTGTTGATTGATTGTGTTTATTGGTAGAAGAAATATAAAAGTGTTGCTTTATTTTGCTATTGATTTTGTTTCTTTTACGTTTTGATCCATGAAGTCAATTTCATTAAATTATTTTCATGAAATTACAAAGCATTTCTGCCACAATATCCTAAATCGCTTAGGTAAAAATGCCAGCTTATCTCACATCTCATCAAATGATTATTATTGCGATAGCAGCCTCCAAATATTGGTATTGATGTAATTATTTAAATGCTGCATGAATAGGTAAAGGGATACAAATAGAATTCAGACTAGTGCTTTTAGGTATTCAATTATTTATTTGTTTATGTCTATGATGATTTACTACTAATCAATTAGTCGTATTCGTATACGACATTTAGGTAGCGATTATGTCCATTTTTTGCTTTAACAATCTTGTTCGTTTGACTTTTACACTTCGCTCAAAATTTATTTATGTATTTTTCTGCAGAATCGAGTATGAGGTATGATGCGCTGATAGCGTTGAGATGAACGGTGGCAGATTTGATTTTGATGATGGTGGTACTTATTGCGGAGGTTGGGAAGAAGGTAAAGCTCACGGACATGGCGTTTGCACAGGTCCTCAAGGCAAGGGCGAATATGCCGGAGCTTGGCATTATGGTTTCGAGGTGTTTTTTTTTTCGAAAAATTAGACGAGTAAACACTGAACTGAACTCATTTATTTGATATTACAAAGCATGGAAGAAGACTGTGTTCACCACTGAGACCACATTTGAGTAGCTATTGTCTTTGGCAAATATTCCTTTGTAAGCGAAGGATATAACAACAGTAATTTGATGGTGATCGTAATTCTTAGCAAAATTAAATTTTATGAATAATTTGTTATTAAATTTATTATGGGCGTTCATAGATTATCCTAATCAGCTCAATTCATTTTAGCTTTAATTCCTAAAGAAGCTTTATTAGATATTTTATAATCTATTTGAAAATTAAAAAATAGCGAACGAAGTTAAAGTAAATTAAGAAAGAAATGTTGAAAATTTATGGGAAAAACAGTAGAAGTTCGAAGAAAAGTGTAAGGAACCGATTGAGTAATTCATATTATTTATTTCCATAACAAAATGCATTTTATGCAATGTTTATTGCTACTTTACTTTCTAGAAAATTGATATTTATTATTAAATTATAATATCAACAGTTGCTTTAAGAAAAAAATTTAAAACATCGATAATATTTTAAATTTTTTCTCACGCTATTAAAAAATTTTTTCTTATGATTTATTTATAAATATGAAAAATTGACATTATGATTTATTTTCAAATATCGAAGGTATAATAATTCAGGTATCTGGAATTTATACATGGCCATCTGGGAACACTTACCAAGGTCAATGGCAAAACGGGAAACGACATGGGCTCGGAGTCGAGCAACGTGGTCGTTGGATATATAAGGGTGAGTGGACTCAAGGATACAAAGGTAGATATGGACATCGGTTATCAATGACTTCACAGGCTAGATATCAGGGTACCTGGTCCGCAGGGTTTCACGATGGTTATGGTACGGAAACTTACGTCGACGGAGGTTAGTATCTTTGTCATTTAAACAAGTGATGGTTTGCTTTTAGCAATCATATTTTTGAAAATACTCTAGGATTTGAAGCACTTATCAAACAATACACCCTATTGCATAGTTAATATCATAGTGTTTTCTGACCCCAATATGATTTTCACTATTCAATGAAAAAAAATTCGTAAATTATAATATCACGAAATAAATCAGAACTTTAAGTTGCAAATATTAAGAAGTGAGCTGAAATTTTGCTATCAAACAATAATGAAACAATATAACTGATTCGACCATCTCAAACTACACTTCTTTTTTATATTTTTGTGTTTTATCAGTTACCCTATTCGATCCGATCATTACTGAGATCATCCTTCACTTGTTTTTAAAAAATTTAATAATAATGAACGTATTTGATATTATCGCTTTTAGTGATATGGTTATTTTATTTTCTTATCATCAATTAAGTTTTTAGGAAGAAAATAATCAATGTTTTGTCAATACTTTTCAAGACACGCATTTTGCTAAGGATATCCTTTATTCTAAAATTTAGGTAAGATGGCGCAAAAAGGAACCACTTAGGAAATATTATTCTTACAATATCAAGAACTTTTTTTTGATAGGTAATAGTGCAAACTTGGTTGTTTCAACAAAACCTAGTTAAATAGATTCATTTCTAAAGAAACTAACAGAATGGTACCATTTAGGAAACTCAAAAGCAACAGGTCAAATCGGTCAAATCAGAAATACAAGATGAAAACGGTTTAAAGCCTTCTGTTTAATTCCTTAAATGTTCCGATTTCTAAATCAGAGAACATACGGAAAGAAAACATTTGGTTAGTTTGAATAAAGTAATGGAAGTGAATTTCAGGTGCTTATCAAGGACAATGGTTACGTGGTATGCGACACGGATACGGTATCCGGAAAAGTGCTCAACATAGTATAGCTGCGAAGTTTCGATCTCGGTCACGTACAAATGCATCTCTCACTTCACTGAGGTCTGAATATGGCGAGAGTGAAAAGAACGAGAAGAATTACGGTATTTTTCTACGAATTTTTGTTCTTATTAAACTGTATAATTGGACAAGCAAACTTAAAGTTATTGCTTCAAACACTGCGTAATTAATCAAATTGTTATTTGCAATTGCTATTATTTTTTTTATATCGGTTTAAAAATTTTAATTGCAGTTTGAATTTGTGTGATGATCTTAATTTGACAAAACCGTTAATTTGAGCGCATATTACAATTTTTTTTATTTCGGTTATGCAATAGTAGTATTTGGATAGAGTTCGAAGTTCAGCTTATTCCTTAACTATTTAGAAATACCTCTCACAATAGACTATGGAAAGAATGCAATAATATATGAATACAACATAATAATATATGGCCGATGACTTTTCCTCTCTGTTGTATGTGTGTGGGTATGTGTGGGTGTATGTGAGTGCGTGTGTATGTGTGGGTGTATGTGAGTGCGTGTGTATGTGTGGGTGTATGTGAGTGCGTGTGTATGCGTGTGTAGTGGTTCTCTTTGGTAGAACATATTGGAAAGATAGTGCATGTGCAGTAACAGTGTAGCGAGTCTAGGTCGATCCGTTTAGAGTGAAATAAATGAGTTGTTTTAAAGTGAGGGAATGCGCAATATGGGAGAGTAGATTGAGGGGGAGGAGTGCGATGTCCCCACTGCAGCTGGTGTTACTGCAAAGCTGATGGAGAAATCAGCAGTGCGGAAAGCATATCACTTCGTTAATCATCTCAGAAATTTCCAAGCAAATTGAACAAATTTTTATAGTCTGGAATCTTTCTAGAAAATACTAAATATTTTAGAATCATTGACTTCGTTATGATATCACAGTTGTCGTATTGAAACAATTTTTCACAAAATAGCAATTAGTTTCAAGCTTAGCTTATCATTGTGCTTTTGATGAACTTTTTTTGGATTTAATGGACAGTTTTAAGAGTAAAGTATTTGATCTGGAATTAGAAAGTTGGTAGTTTTGAAACTTGCAAAATCTTGACTTGAGGGATAGATTAATATAAAATATCTGCTTCTTATTTGTATATTAAATATATTTCTATTCTCTTCAGAAATCTTTTTCTCAAAAAATTTGTAGATGAAGCAGATGAGAGTCGGGGTGGTTTTGTGCTGAAAGCTTGTAGTAAAGCGCCCACCAGGCGTCGGTCTCTTTCGGAGCGTTCACTAGCCGTTAAACGAACGATTCTAAGTGGCTTACGAATCAAAAAACAACATTCAACCGGTGACATACATCAGCGTGTTACTACCGGTGAGTTCTTATTTTATATTTGTGCTTAGTTCCTATAATAACGAGGAGATAATTGTTTGAAGCTAGTTACTTTTGAGGAATCATTTATTGGCATTGGACATCTGTAGACTTAAGTGAGGTTTTTACTTTGGGATTCAGAATTTCTGTACTGCGACTGCATGATATGTAACTTATATATTAAATAGAGTTGGACGATTTGAGTATTGAGATAGGGATGGCGTTACATTTCATTTTTATATTATTATTAATCATAATAATACTTGTCTCTGTTCAATTCCATATAGTTTGCACCATATGTCCACACTTGCTATAGAAATAGATCTGTAATCGTGGGTTTTCCTTTTTAGTCAAAAAAGATTAAAGTGATTTGTTGTAGGAAGTTTAAGGTCAAGCGGTAGCACAGTCAGCTGTACATCGGTTGAATCAGAACACCGGCAAGGACGGGAGAATCTGATCGTATCTCAAGTAATTCCTCACCTATTTCATAGTCTTTAAAATTTGCTAAAATTAAATGATAGATTTCCAAAAAATGGAATAGCCGAGGACATAATTTCGACATAGTTCATATTTTCAATTGGATGGCAATAAGATAGAAATACCGCTTTATTTATTAACTGAATTTTTGCATGGCCTAGCGCTACATGCGTTTTTGTATATTCATTCATCTTTCCTCTCTGTTTCTTCTATTGTAGCACAATTCCAGTGTCATTTTGTTGCTCACACAATTAAGCTTGAATTTTATGACTTAAATTTAAAAAATCGTTTTAAAATTTTTTCCAAAAAGATCTCGTGTTATTAGATGTTATTTATTATATTCACTGATTCGGTAATCATTTTATTTAACAAGATAATTTTAGGAAGATAAAATTGATCCGAATACGACTGAAGTTTACAAGGGTGAGTGGAAAAATGATAAACGATGTGGATTTGGAATTGGTGAACGAAGTGATGGCCTGAAATATGAGGGGGAATGGTTTAACAATCGAAAATGTGGTTATGGGATTACAACTTTTAGAGATGGACGGTAAGTCAACTATTCCAGAGGATGAAAAAGATGTTTGCATTCTAGATGAGTTAATTAAATATGCAAATAATTACCACATTGATCGAAAACTCTTACCCATATAGTGATTTATTGTGGATCCCCAAATGTCATATATAAAACAATGATACTTGTAATTTATTTATTTTTGATTTTTAATCAGGAGCTTATATCCTCCTGAAAATGAATGAAAGAATAGCAAAAATAAATTAGTGCCAAACAGGTGAAAGACGTATTTTACATATCTTTTTTTGTATTAGCACTAATGCACATTAATATATTTGTACTAATGTATTAAAGTACGTTTTTGACTGGAATTTTGAACAGTCCGATTTATTAATAGCATGCTCTGCTTATGTTTTGGTATACTTCGGCTAGATGAGGAAGAAGCCTAAATAAACCTTCTACAGTCTTGAAAATGTTAGGATCTCACTGTGCTGTTCAAAATTTATAACATACTTCGTATTTCACTACATGCCATGCTTTTTTAACGTAGTCATGGGATCACTATTGCTAGTAAAAAAATCCAAATTAATAATTGCGAAACAGTCAAGCAAGAGCGAACGCATATGCTTGATTGAGAGCAAATAACAGATGAATGTGGAGAAATACAGAACTTTGTAAAATGGTTGCCTATCTTTGTTATCTGTTAAGTGAATCATTGTGTGTTAATTAAGTGTAAAGCTTTGTTTTAATGGGATCAGTGGAAAAATGAAGGGAAATTATTGCTGATCAATTGATGTTCACTGCTGTGCATTTGATGGAAGACTATTCATTTGTCCACTGTTTATCATTTTAACTGCTTTGGTTTTATCTTTTTTGTTATATTGCTTCAAGACATTTTGAGTTTTGGCTCAGCCAACTTTAAATGGTCAAAATATCAGTGAAAGTGGCAGAAAAGTGAATTATCATTTAAATATCCTTTTATTGAGCAAACAAAATATTTCATTGTTGACATAAGCAATGAGCAAAAAGTAAATTATATATTTTGTTGCAGGAGGGAAGAAGGAAAATACAAAAATAATGTATTAGTATGCTCAAACCGTAAGAAGGGATTGCTATTTGTACGCTCATCAAGATTGAAAGAACGTGTTGGAAATGCTGTTGAAGCTGCCAATCGTGCTGCCACTATTGCTCAACAGAAAGTTTGCTTGTTTCGATTATTTCACCGAAAGACATGCAAAGAGTGATATGATAATAATTGTTCGCATGACCGGTTTTCTGGTCTGTGTGGTAAAATACGGATGCTTACTTGTTGTAATTCATATTCGATTTCCATTAGAAAATATGGAAATCTGAATAGAAATCTCAACTCAACTTTATTTATCATCCTTAAGTCCTTTGTCAAAATCTCTTGAATTTCCTATTATTGGTAGAAGAATAAGTCAGCTCTTTGTTGTAGTATTTTTTACATTTAAAAGCTAAACAAATGAAGAGACGTAGGAAACATTTGAGGAAGGATTTAAATGTTGATTTTGCTGCAAAACTGACATTCAGCATAATGCTATTTTATTGCTATCATTAGCCTTTTTATCCTTATCAATATGTTGAAAAATACATGACAAATCAATGATTTGTGAAGAAATTCTAGGCAGACATAGCTGTATCACGAACAGCAACAGCTAAGGAACGTTCGGAGCAAGCCGACTACATAGCATTACAAGCTCGTGAAGATGCTGATACAGCTAGGTTGTGTGCGAAGCAGTTCGTTCCAGAGTTCAGGCAACTCAGTACAGAGGCGATTCGAATGCAAATGAACTGCTTGCAACAGCAGCATAGTGCTGCTACTACTACTAACGCGAATCATGTCTCTTTCGATTCACCGCCCACTTCTAAAAGTTCTCATGAATCACGCGACCTCTCCGACGAACTTGTCATCTTGAATTCTCCTTCTTTACCAGGTGCCACAGCGGATGTTACTTACTCATCGTCACAACAACCGCAAACTTTAGGTGGTACAATATACCAACCTCAGCAGCTAATGGTCAATATGAGTTCCTATCAGCAAGGAATTATGGCTAATTCAGATATCGATTACACATCGTCATCATTGCAGCAGCATCATCAGTCATCCAATCCAGGTGGCTATCAAAGTAGTTCTGGATTTCAGGCTAGCAATGTATCTTCAGTCTACCAGCAACAACAGCAAAATGTTAATTCGGTTGGTTATGCGGGTCCACAGCAAACTTCCGTATTTGGTCCAACTTCTTATCAAGTGTTGCCAAGTGTTTCTTCATCACATAAGATTGTTAGCGGTTATCAGCCCTCTACTCAACTTCCTGTTATTTCGGGTACACCTTCACCGGTCGTTCAGATTCCCTACATTTCATCCTCTTCATCGTATCATCCAAATACAGTGCCTCATTATAATGTCAAAGTATCGCATCAATATCAACAGAAACAGCAACATCATCATCAGAATGTTCATGCTTCATATCCAGGTACAAAATTTGCAATATCAGACCAGCAGTCGTTTATTTTTCATTCCGATATCACATCTTTAGAGCAACCGAATAACACCACTTCTAATATTGCTGGTGGATTACAACAGCGTCAGTTCAGTAATGGCACTACAGATCCACGTTCCAATCAAAATAGCAGTCCAGCTTCTTCCAGAAGTTTATTGCAGGTATTTTACAATCTCAAATCATTTTTGAAATCACACGTGAACTTCTACAGCAGTTCTATCTAAGTTTTCTATTTGACAAGCACTGGACCAATCAAAGATCATAGATAAGGCCTCATTGTTCTTCCTGGAAACCATCATTTACGAACGAGGATATCAAGTTGATGCAAATTGCCCTATTTTTTACTTTTTAGAAATTTTATTTTTTTTAGAAAAATTACATGATTTACTTTTTTTTTTACTTTTTTTTAGAAAAATTACATGATTTATATCGGCATTAGTATTATTTGTGGGGGAAGGATTTCATAATTAGCATGATTGTTCGATGTGAGCAACATTTCATTTGCAGTGATTAGCGGTTTTTTTATATAGTATAGATTATCATATAGATAAAGTAAGGAAAATCATGTAATGTTATGATCACAATAAGTTAGATATATATCAATTTGATCATTCTGTAGAATACGAATACAACTCAAAGCAGTTCACGAATGTCTCTCAATGATGATCACTACGATCAGTACATGATGTTTGCAAATACTAGCAGAAATGGATTAGTGCAGAGGAATAGGCCTTCACTCACGAGACAACCTTTCGCTGTGCATGATATTTCACAGGCAAGAAATTTTCTTCTAACATTTTACTTAAAAGACTTCAAACATTACCTTTAAAATTTGTTTTGATGGCAGAAGGGATTCCGTAATTTTCTAGTGATAATATTACTCAGCATATATTTCTTAATAGTTCAAACTTTCAGTGGGAATTTCACCAGAATAGACTAAGTAAAAGCTCTTCCAATAAACGTTGTAATGGTAGTTCCTAAGTTTACACAATAATGCAAATAAGTTTTAAATTACTCCTGATAATTTGACGACATCTCACATTTTAGTCTCTGATGTTACCCTAAACCCCAATGTGATATGGTAAATCAGGTACAAGGAGTATATTAATTCCTGTAGATTTCAATATTTCTCACAATGATATTTCCACATCATTTTTTTCCCTTAATTGAATATTTCCAATTTATTTCTATCTCTTAATCTCGACGTAAGCGAAATTTGCAAGTAGAATGTTGCAGAATTTATATAGGCGGTCGACGTTGGCAACAGCTAGTGATAAACGATTAGAAAATGTTGTGAGACGAGGACGAGGAGGAAGTAGCAGCGGTGGTGATGGATTCGAAGAATTGGAAGGACGAGGTTCGTTGCCAAATCTGGTCGAACTTGAAATATCTGGGGTGCATTTAAGGAGAGAGGAAGCAGCACGACTTGCTTCGCAACAGCGTCAAGAGTTGCAGCGCCTTCTTGAAGAAGAACAGTTATTGCGTAGTAATCCTCTTCGATATTTGTTTCATCCCGCTTTTAGGGTTAGTCTTTTTCTTTTTCTATAGTAATAGTATAGTGTGTAAAGAGACTATTATCTTTCACAGGTTTTAAAATTAAATTTATCGCTTTCTAATTTCTTATTAGCGACAAATTTTCATAATTACTGAAACGTAATTACTCTATCGACAAAATTTTAGGATTTTTTCAAACTTTTACGCTTCACATTCCCGTTGTAGATTACTCCTTTAGCTATATGAATGCTGCGAGAATGCGGAACAATATAAAATTACATTGGTTCTTTAATTACAAATGTTCAGTGAGCTGAAGCTACGTATATAAATTGTCAGCATAATATACATCTATAGTTATGCCATTATTATTTATTTCCTGCCATTATTATTTATTTCCTACTATCTAACTTCAGATTTCTCAGTGCTGTATAATCGTGATAATTTGGAAAAATTTATTCATTCGGTCATTGATGCTGTACAAGAAACCTCATTTCGCATGTATCTATCATTCTAGGCATGGATAATACGGTGGAAAATGCCACTGGTGCTTTCAATGGCGAATATTTTCCTGTTAATGGTTTTCTATAATCTTCTCACTTACGAAAAACGGACGCGTGAACGTCGATGACACATACTGTGCATGCATGTCTTCTCGGAGTGATGATGCAATAAATTGTTTTAAATATCAGTAATACGGTGCTAACAAACCGGTGATATATGATTATTGAAGTGATGATTTACTGACAATCTAATCGTTCCAGTGTACATGTATTTACGATTTGGAAGAATGTACGCTCATTCAAATGCTCCATTTCAGGAGGCCGGTGATATCAGGTACACCTGGCATCTTTCTTTGTAAAATATTATAACTTTGTGAAAAAGCTTGGGAAATGAAAGCGAAGATCACTGCCTAGTTATCGTTATTTAATGAACCAAATATGATGTGTCTTAAAGAAACAAAGAAAAAATTACAGAAGCTAAAAAAAATGAGAATGGCTACTTTCAGTACATTATGGAATGTGTGTGATACTCTAGCGCAGCTGCGCAACCTGCGCTAGAGCTGTTGTAGCTACCGCTGGTAGACCGTCGATCGAAAATCATTTACAAAAGTGTAAATGAGACTGATTTCTTGATAAAAAACTTAGACAAACAAAATATCGGTTTTTATTCTGAACGAAATGCGAAAGTAATACCCGACCAACAGATACAGTGGTATGGGTTTGATGCAATCGAGGAATCCTATTTGAATTGATCATAGTTTGCTGAAATGCACAATGTACGTGATAAACATAAAACAAGTGCTTTAATAATAATAATAACGGAAGCGATAAAATAAATGACATAAGCATGAAAGAAAAGTAGAAAGTATGAGGGTTTAGTCGACAGATGGACGAGAATAAAAAATGATGAAATCAATGAGAAGAGTTATATTACGGCTTGGTAACACTAGCTGCGATACTAGTACTGTTCTTTGATAGTGTAGCTATGATGCTAGGCTAATGTCTCTGATTCTCAGATTGTAATTGCGCTTTTATGAGTATGGTTTGCTCAAATATATATTTTAAATATAGTTTTCATAAACCTGTTCGGAAGATTTGTTTGATTTTCAAGTTCCAGTTGACGAAAGAACACAACACAAAAGATGTTTTTTTTTGTCTTGTCCATGATTTTGCTTTTTCGCAAAGCTTCTTTTCCCAAGTATCGTTCTCTAATTACCACTGTTTTGTTATGACACGTGCATAACACTGCCAGGTCTTTCTAACTTATAAAAGAAAAATTCTGTACGACCATTCACACGAATGTTTCAAAAGTTTGATATGCTATTCGATTAATTTATACTTATCTAATATTAAAGCCATCATGGTGTCGTCTTCATTCTTTTGTGGTCATATATGAGATAATTTAATGCCTTATCTTCATTAGTTCTGGAAATCTTACGGTTTTTCGAAATTTATTTCCGCATTTCCGCATAATTTTTTTTCTCTTTCATCAACAGTTTTCAATTTCATTACATGTTTGCTATGTGAGGCCTTAATTGACAATGTTATTTTTCAATGAATCAAAAAAGGTATAAAAGGATTGCAGAATGCTCTAAACACTCCACATTTTACAAATTCAAATATGTGTTAGCTGACCTTTAAATGATACAACTGATATCTTAGACGAATTTTTCAGCATCCTTTAAACCATGTCTAAAATTTTGTCGGCAAGATGATGATGTTCAGAAATTACTGCCGAGGTGGGAAAGTACTAGAGCACCTATGGGGAAGACTGGCAAAGGCTCCTTCACTGCAATCATTTGTTAGATATATTTTTTACTTATATGTGTAGTTCTATAAGAGATCGTGGTAAGACAGTCTTCGAAAGAAACTAAAGTGAAAATGTGAATATATCCCACCATATATATATATATATATATATATGTATATATAGAGAGAGAGAGAGAGAGAGAGAGAGTTTCCAGAAAGTCCTTTAGAGATCGTCATGGTATATGGATGAAAAAGGACACATATGAGAGATGTTGCACTGGTACACTCAATCACATATGCGCATGTTTTTTAAATGTATATGTGTCTCAGTTAAATAACATTTGACATCAAAGAGTCACAGTATATTCGCGTGGCTCTTGGCCCAATCTTCGGCTAATTCCCCGTAAATCACTATTAAGAGATGACACTGGGATTATTCCACACTTCACAGAAATCAACTCAATCAACAATGCAAAAGAAACAGTACCACGTCTTGATGATATCTACAAACGATCGACTTGAAGTACTCCACTCCAGAATATTCGAAATACATCATTGCGGTCTATTTAAGAGAAAAATGATATCCCATTATCACGGCTGGGGGACCATGATTTTCATGGTGAGCTATTGACGTGGCAACGTAAGGTCTAGCTCAGATAAAGCGGCAGTGCGACTTGTTAGTTCATTTTCCCGGCGTGTGCAGGTTAACAACCTCTATGGAATGAGCAGACGGTATTGCGGGGGGATTTTGCAAGAATTAGGAAGACTGGTAATATTTGTGTTATCTCCCGTCAATAGCTCAGCGATAATTAATATCACTACTGCAATGCAATCAGCTTCCACCAATACTCTTAGTTTCTTCTCCCGATGAGACAGATGCTCTCAGAAAATCAACAACTGCTATTGTTATTTGTGCTGCGCTTCTATATGTTATTTCCGTGTTATTTTTTGTCTCAGTTTGTTCATTGACATAACACTTGATGGCTTCGGGTTTCATTTTGCCTCAAAATCATTTGTTTTCAACTGATTGATCACTGACCATTGTTGTAAAATACGATTATTATTGGAATATATGGAGGAATATCACTTTCAAAATAAGAATGAAAATGACTCAATGCAAATCTGCTTAAAAGCTGCAAGATGAGAAATATTTTTAGAATAAGGAATGATTTATTCATGCATTTATGATACAGTTTTAATCGAAATAGCTTTCTATAGCTATAATAGATTGTTTCTACAGATATGTTTATGGTTCAAACTAGTGCGAATAAATAATAATTCGAATTTTACAATTGTAATTTGGAAAATACTTTGCGAATCTGCTGTTTAATTTTAGGCGATTCAAATAGATTGACTACAAATTTCTGCAAACAAAAATGCACATACAATCTCAAATCGTTTAGTACTTTATATTGAATTGCAGTTCGTTCCAAAATTCAGAATCTTCTTAATTGTTTTGAGACTTCGTTTCACTTTACATTGGTTTGATTTGAACACATTCTCTCTCTCTCTCTCTCTCTCTCTCTCTCTCTCTGTTCACAAACAATAAAAAATGCAGAATATCGTCTTTAGTGAATATATTTTACTAAAATGATTTTCAAAAAGACAAGTTAAATACATGTTTTATTCTATCACAATAAACAAGAGGATTATCTTGGGAAATGTACGTTCTCTTAGAAAAATATAGGACCGTCCCTTATAGTTAATTTTTGCGTTATAAACTGACAAGTTTTGGGTTTATAGAATCTACATTGTTCCAATTAATAGTTGATTGATTTCTATTGTATATAAAAACAAGATTGCGCTGCTGATGTAAGACGTCTGATCATTACTTTAGGTGTATTATGCTAACATATAATCTATCTTTACAGGATAGCAAAAAATACGAGAAAGTGTTGACTATTTCTGATATAAATGTTTATATCATAGAAGAATGAGCAGTAGTCCTGTTCAGTATGTTGCTGCTGCATTAACTGATTTGATTTACCATGATAATGTTTCCACTTCAGATAGCAATGAAGAACGATTCGTCGTAGTACCAGTCGTGGAGTAAGTTTTTCACATATTGGATTTAGCTTTTAAGATTAAATTTGTAAAATCAGAAATTAATGGTGATTTTTTAACTGAACGCTGTGACAGGGAAGTAAAGTTACTGTCAGTTGGTTTCAGCAGGAAATAACGATTGTTGCTTCATTGCAGGTTGCCACTCAGTTATAGTGCCTTGAATTCGCCGGAAATACTTTATCTGGATGGAACGAATCAGATATTGCTTCGGTGTATTAATGGCTTAACAATGATCTTTGATGCAGCCTTTGAAAATACATCACCCCTGGCTACGTATCGTTTAAATCCGAATGCTCGGGTATGTGATCAATCAGTATTTGGATGCGTGCGTGGTGATTTTGGGACTTAGTTGATTAAGCCCAGCATTTCTAAGTTTTGATTGAATCTATTCAGTCCCAAACTTCTCCAGAAACATAAAATGTTTCTAAACATAAAATGTTTCTGGAGCAATTTGACTGACTTTACTGCATTCGAAGATTATTGAAAAGTTATAATATAAATATACCAGTTTTAAAATCCTAAAAACATATAGTGCAGTTAGTTATTGGAAATGCTGTACAGCTGTTATAAACTTTATTAAATTTATGTTTTGCAGATAATTTACAATAAGCATAACAGTACGCTGGCAGTTGCAGATTCCAAAATGCTTTGCCTGCGTCAGGATTATGGCGGTACATTTCTTCTTAAGACTGCACTGAAGAGGCCATCAAATAAAATTGTTTCTGTTGAATTACCATTAGATGAGGTAGATATTTGTTTCTCACTTTGCGAATTATCAACTCTTGTCAATAAAATATATCACAAAATCGTTCTGAAACGAAGTACCGATTTCTTTCATCAATAATCTTCAAAATAAACTGTCCCTTTTTTGCAGGCTACGAAATTTCTACAGATAGTCACAAATGACCCCGATTCAGAAGATATTCTGAAACAACGACCTGCTCTGCATAAATTTACATCACAATTACGCATCGCAGTTGCGAACTTGTCCGTTAACACTGTATGTTCATTTTTGACTGATTTTTAGATGTTATTAAATTTTTGTTGTCATAGAACGGTTTCCCTTAGTTTCTTTCTGGAACACATTTTTTGCATAATCTTTTCGAAGAAAATTCTTTTCTGAAGTAAAAATTTCATAGAAACTTAATATGTTACTCCCAAATTTCTGATATAATCTTTTTGTATTTCATTTGAATGTTACCACGATTCTTTTTTATGCTATACTCTGTCAAATTGAGATTTATTACTTTCATGCTTGTATGTAATTCTCCTAAAATGATACTAATTCTTTCGACTGTTTTCGAAATTTCAAAACTTCACTTATATTCTGTTAATGATACAATAACATTTGACGAATTGTAGTAAAGAAAAATGATATTAGCGATTTTCATATTAGCTTTAACTGGGGCATGTGGGACTGGCGATGGAGAAGGGAAGTTTAGTTTTATTTCTGCTATCTACTTAGATTAACTCACTAAAACTTAATGAATCATGTTTATTTCTTGAATTAAAATTGAATTATTATTAAATGCTTGAATGTAGATGGAATCAGTTGTAATAGAAACGAACGGCAAAGAATTGCTTGAGCAACTACGACCTCTCGAAACTCCTGGGGAAAAGAATAGTACAGAAGTACCATCAGAATGGATGACTTTTATCTGGCCTTATATTTCAACGCTTGGAGAACGCGTGCGAGTAAGTTTTCATTTTATCTATATTTATATCGCTTTATATCTTAATTTTCCGAAAACATAAGGAGGAATTTTGATTGGATTTCAGTTTTTGGAATTTGATAAATTTTAATCATTTTACAGCTGATGTTGAATCCAGATAATCCGTATAATTTCGAATATTCACCAGAGTGGAAAGGCCTGAACAAGGATATGATGGCAAGTGAAGCAGCTCGTCGACTTACATTTCAAAACTGGCCTCATATGGAATACAGGTCTGACAAATTGTGTACGATGGAAGAATGACAAAAAGAAAATGTTCACACTGTTTCCATCAACTTTATTTTTAGGTGGGCTCTACCGTGTCGGATGGCCGAAGCAGGATTTTATCACCAACCAAATAATGCTGGCGATGATCGAGTTCTCTGCTTCTCTTGTTTTGTTTGTTTGGTGTGTTGGGAACCTTCAGATGAACCTTGGTAATACTAAAACAGATAGTTCGAGCTTAGTGTTTATCAAAATTAATTAAAATAAAATGAACAGATTAAAGAAATAGATAAAAAGCGCATTTCTACCTATTAAATCATTCATGCAATAATGGTCAGAATTAAAAAATGGTGCAGTGTATTTGATAATAGAAGCAATAGTTGCTGAAATGGTGCAAATTAACATTGTACTTTACTCATTTCAGTCATAGTAACATTTTTACAAATAATAATTTAAGTGAAGCAAAATAATGGAAATAAGGCGTGCGATTGATTGAATTTGAGAAGTCTTTGAAACAGATGTACTTAAATTACCAAAATATTTGAATAATATATTTGTTTGTTCAAAGTAATCACAAATATGAAGCCATTTGCGTGGATTACAGAGCAGAGATTATGTACTGAGAATGAAAGGCATTGCTAATCAGAAAAGTTAAAAAAAATCGAGGTTCAAATCAGTTTTTGAGGTCATGTGGAAAAGATTAATCTTCTTATTAGAATAAATAAAATAAATGGGAACCAGGGTTTTTCGAAAAATTTTATAAAAGCAGTCGAGGTTTTTAGGTCTGAACACGAACGCCATTCGCCAAAGTGTCGTTTTGTGCATAATTATACAAACCCAAATGTGCCTCTGGTTTTAACAATGTCCGCTTTATCACCATTCTTTCATCATTTGCAAGTGAATCATACATCGTCACTTGTGTTCTCGGTCGGAAGTAGTGATTGGATCGCTGTAGCAAGCAAAGAATCTGCCGAAGTACATCTATGGCGGATGGATAGTGTCGTGCAGGTTAATGTCTTGTTTTGTTTCAATGGGTTTCCCAACTATTTTTCAAGATTTATGTATTTGTTCAGGAAATGAAACAAAATTAAAATTTAGCGGGTTTTATGCAAGAAGTGTTTGATATTCATTCAAACATCCACAAATCTTATTTTGAAGGATCGATTTTTTGTAGATGAAGCAGTGGTTCAGTTTGAATTCAGAGAAATTCTTTTCTGCTATTCTGGATTGTGTGGTGATGGAATGCGATCCGCCTGCTCGCAGAACTCAGAGAGTTACCTGGAGCGATGATCTCACGTAAGTGTTTGTTGCTAGGATTTACGAAGTTATTGTGCAGTGTGAGATTCCCCATTTCTTTGAACTGTTTTAGAAACTGTTTGATAAGAACTAATGGAGATGAAGAAGCGCAACAGGATAACACTATAAAAGGTTGGTAATTCTTTAAATATTTTAAGACGGATCTACAAGTCGTGTCGCGCTCTCATATATAATCTTAAGCTGTTTCAGGATCTTCATCAGATGAATGTTTACTGAAACCAGCGCTGTCTGCTTTGCTGGCTGATGCTAGTTGTGAAGTAATTTCTTACTTTATTTAGTGTACCTACATTGCTCAGTTACAATTATTTAAAAAAAGAACTAGAGATATGTGGAACACATTGTAGTGAGCTTCCCAATTATTGAACATTTAACGATGATAAACGGATTTCCTAATTTATATGGTTAAAATAACGTACAAAAATCAATTTTTTTGATAAAGGCTTTGCAAATTATTTTATAATTTTCAAAAAATTTTACCGTATGACTTGCTATATTACTTGCTATATTTGTTACAGACTGTCATAACAGCTCTCTGTACCGTTGGAAGACCATGCCTTGGTGACCCTTCTATTGGGACCGTAACAAGCAAGTCATATGAACAAAACCAAACTTTAGTAGTTGTCGCTGTCTCCGTAGATGACGCAAAACTGAAAAGAGGTATATTAAGATTTAAATAGTTGCTAGCATTGTGGGATATTTTTCAAATGATTTATATACTACAGCTGTTAGATCTTGGTAATTAATCTGAAATTAGAATAGTGCAGTAATCAATTATGAAATAAAAATATTTTCAGGAGTTGTGCTTAACAAGTGTTTTTAAAACAGATTTATGAAATATCAAATAGTTATATTAATTGTAGTACGCCAGCAGAGCCAAAGCAGTTTGGAGACCGAAATAAGTACATTAAACACAATGAATAGAGCTCATGAGTTTATCGATATGCCACCACGAATTGTTAGCGGATCATGTTCTGTCGATGATTGCATTAATTCTGGTGTATCGCTCCGACCATTCCTTGCTCTTTATCAGCTTGACTGTTCAGATCCTTTTAGTTCGCGTAAACGCTCATCATCCATCCGCCAAGGTTTCTTTATGGAATAATTAGATAAATGTTGCATTTTTCATACATGCAAGTATGTAGGGGCGCGAGAAAAGAAAATAAAAACAAAGTTCGGTTTTCTTGCTCTTGGTAATAATTTATTTTAGAGGATTCAAAACCGACCGAAAATAAAGTGATGCATTCTCCTAATCCAGATGAAGCAGATTTTGCGGAAGGAGTGCTACTAATGGACACTACTGACGATGCAGTTTTGGAGTGGTCCGACTCTGCGTATAGTGAGCAGTCTGGTTTTGTTGATTTACCCTCTGGTTTGTTATGCTTTACCAATCCACTGTTTTTTTTCAACATATGAATAGTAGAATTTTATATTCATTCAATATTGTTACAAACTGTATATTACTGCATTTTAAGATGTCGTTTTTTTTCATAATCGTATATAATCATATATGTAAATATTTATTATGTAATTCTACTAGTATTTGTCGAGAGAATTGCCGCACTGGAATATTTACAAAAAATGATAATTCGTAGGAGAAGAAAATGAAGCGTTAGATGGACCATCGAAAACAGGTGCAAAATATGATGAAAAAGAGGGTTACGTATCTGTTAATTATAAGGCACCATCGATGGATATTTCTTTCGTGCAGTGTTTTAGGCTGCCAGCTGCAATCGATAATACCTCAATGGAGGTAACTTTTCCACTCTTTATTTATTAAACTCATTAATCTCATCGCGATACATATGATTCTATTATTAAATCTTTGACATGTTAGCCTCTTAGCTTGTAGGTTTGCATCCTTTTGTAAACATCATGAACTTCATTGCTTCAGAAGTGATGATGGGAACAGTGAAAATTTAATGGATTAAAATCCAGGCTAAAATATTTTAACGAGTATTTGAGTAATAATCAGTTTCAGATATCAGCAATCATTCCAATGCAAAATATTTTCATGGTTATTGTAGTTAACAACGTGGAACCTACAGTGGATGCAATCCATTCAGCGATACTAGTATATCTTATTCATTTTGGAAAAATTGCTATCAATGTTCAGGTTTTTCTTCATTAACTTTTATTGAATTTTTAAGTTAGTAATAGTTGATGAATGTCAAGGTTTTTATTGAAAAAAACTTTTTAGATCGCTAATTTCCTAGCTTATTTGAAAGTTTCTTAGTCAAATCAAAGTTATGAGTGCTGTACTAACTGAGTCAAATAATCCGTAGTTTGATATCTGAAGAAACATATATCAAGAATCAAATTCTTGAGTAATGCAATCACAAGAGAGTTCAAATGCAGGATCAATTATTGCGTTAGCGAATGTGTATCTTTCAGAGAGAGCCGCTAAAAGCTTACTACTATAAAGATTTTCGAATTATGCAGTTCTCTCTGGCAAATATGGATCCTATTCACACAAATTCAGAATCCTATACCAATAATAATTACTTGGATGGTGGAGTTATTGTAAGTCATTTGTATGAGCCCATCATTTTTTCCTTCAGTGAAAATTTTTTAAAAAAAAAACCTTAGACATACAGCAAAGAAAATTTTGATTTCAACAGTTAACAGTTATAATCTCAAAATCAAAATTTTCTTTGTCTATATGTCTATGGTTTCTTTTGAAGACATCTTATGGCAAAACTCTTTTACATTTTAATAAACAATTTATTATTCCTTTTGCTCATTTATAACAAAGGAAAAAAAGACTACTGACATACCCTTCTCTTCTGTTACAACACCTCATTATTCTTTGTACTTCATTATAAAACGTGAAGAAATAATTTTGATGGCTTTCAGCGTACAATGGAAGATATGGTTTATTTCATCAATCTTAACACGAATAAGCTCTATTCTTTGTGTGATGAGAAAGTGGCCCAATTTGCTGTTATGGATAGTGGAAAAGTCACTCTACTGACGAGGAATTCAGGAAAAGTTTGTATTTTCTAGGATATATTCAGATGCCTAATTGCATAAGCTCTGGAGTCGGCCATCCTTAATAAGCTTTGGTGACTGCAGAGCTCATACTGATCCAGGTTCTTACTTTTTAGCTTTTTCACTTCTGCCAATCAGTGTGATCGAGAAATTATTTCATAACTCATAAATAAAATCTAGTTGAGTAAGATGGACTGTTTGATCAATGTCAGTTTCTTATATGGATCTGTATATTGAAGTTCTGTAAATTTTCATTGTCGCTATTTTCAGTTGATAACTGTTCAAATTGAACAATCAAGTTCACGTAGTGCGGATTACGAAGAAGATGAGGACGCTGCGGTAGCTGCGTTATTCAGCAAGATGAATAATTCACAGCAGTCGGATATATCAAAAAGTACATAATGTGCATCCATTATTCCATTAATTTTATAATTTATACTGTTTAAGCAACCTTGATTTGATCAGTACTTGTACTGGTAGCATTTCTTTAATCACTCTAGAGAAGCACGATTATTTCATTATTAAATTTTACGCATATATGAAAATATTCGGAAATAGATGCAGACATTAACCGAGAGATAGCGCGAAATCTTCTGTCTAGCAGTAATGATATGGCAAGCGTAATGGCATCAGAATATCTGTCGACTGCAGGTTTGCGGCGAATATGGAAATTAACGAGAAGTGATATTGGCGGACCAGTAAGGGGTGCCACTTATCGACTTCCTTATCATTCGTAAGTTCTGAAAACTTGTTTTCTTACTGGGTAGGAAGTTGTGATTTGTGACGATGAGGAGTTCAGATGTAATTCATTGTGGAGAAATGTTTCTTTTGTAACTTAGTCGTTGCACATGCCAATTTCTGACTTGTATTCGTTCGTATTTTCTCTGAGCTGGTTTTTTCACAATACTTGAAGCCTTAAATGAAGAAAATAAAGGAAAATGAAGCCTTATTTGTTTTTACGTAACTATTATTTATTATCTAAATACTTATTAAGTTTTGTGGACATTTTTTTGACAACTAAATTTTGTATTTCTATTAGCTTTAAACAATCTGCATTTGTTTTCCTAAATTCATATAAATTTTTTCAATTTTAGCAAATGGGTGGAATCTGTTTGTAACTAAAATTGTGGATAACAATCTATATGTTTTGTAGTGGTGGACAACCGGGATACCATCTCGTGGCTCCACCTGGCTGGAGCGAAGTACCAGCAAATCAGCGTATCAGAAAATATTTCATCGAAAATACTCCAGTGGAAGGAGTAAGCCGAACTTGGTTTTATCAATCAGATTGTCGACGTTCGAGTGACTCGCATATTTTCGGATTACTTCATTTTCAGGTTCGTTATCCTTTTCGACACTTTAAATTTTTTCTGGTTTTTGTAATTTTATATAAAGAGTGAAATATCTAGACAACAGCAGACAATATAAAACGAACAGTTTTATATTGTCTGCTGCTGTCTTCTGCATTTTAGTAAGAGATGTTTCCCTAATGAATTTTTCGTGAAGTTAGATGAGTTTGCTATGAAAACCATATGTATTTCTAACCAGTTTTAGCATGGATTACGCGTTTCTCACGTTGATATCTTTTTGAACTTCCATGAAACATGTCTAGCTTGTCCAGATATCGAATTAAGGTTGTACCGCTGGAAAACTAATGCTGATGATGTTTCTTCATCTTTGAAAGTACATTCACAAGCATCTCTTTCTGGATGTATCAATCTAGAAGAAGTCGAAGCACAAGTAAAACTCTTTCTTTGGCTAATACGTAGGCTTGATGTTATTTAAATTTCTATTATTTCTACCTCAATGTTTAGTACTGACTGCAAGTAAATTATGTTACCGTTATGATCATTTGAAGCTTAGTAAATTTAGTAATTGTTCTTTATGCCAGTGAGTATTCCTTCAGAAATGTATCTAGTTTTATACTTTAGTGCATCCGTTGACAGGTAATTTAATCATTTTCAGTGCGATTTGTTGGCCGGACCTTATCATTGCGCCGAGTATGCTGATCTTAATAGCCATTCGGCAAAAATACAATTACCAGGAATTGTTTTCTTACCTCAACTTGTTAAAAAAGGTATTTCGTTAGGAAATTGTTCAAATAAATTTCATTAAAATCATTATGTATTTTTAAGGAATGTAGAAAATTTACTAGAAAACAACTTCCCATTTTCGCTTCCTATTGTTTAATCTTCCAAGGTCTTTGAGAGATACGCAAGAAATTTTCAGGTGGCAATGTAATCGGTTTCAAATCGGTTTCTTATTACCTTGTCTTGAGGGCTTTATCTGATTATTCTCTTGATCAGGCAATTACAGCTGTGAAAACAAACGAACGAGACAAACTTCAGGCGTATGTTGTGCTACTCGTCTTTTGTGTTCTTTTTATTAAAGTGATAAAATCTCTATAAAACAATTGCATCAAATTACTGTTTTATCATTTTAAAATAAATGGAGTTCTAACTGCAACATAACACTATTCATGTGAATGAAAAAATGGGGGTTTTCCACAACAGTCACTTTAAATAGCACTGCTAGTAATGCTAATTTGCAGGGCAGGTACCCCGGGTAAAACAAAATCATCTTCGAAACGTCGTATCGATAACAGCGAGTCTTCCACAGCCACAACTGCGATTGGTTCCAGGCACGAAAATACTAGTACTGTTTTGATATTTCATCAGTGAAGTAGGTTTAATTTATTGATCAATGAAGTAAGCTTAAGCTTGCTAGTTTTCGATGTTGGTTTCTCAAGTTCCACTGAGCGAGACCATGTTCTGAAAAATGATATACATTATCAGTTAATGCTATCACAGTATGCTTGTTTGGAATTTGAACAAGAAAATTTATTTGACTTGCTACAAGAAAATTTGTTTAACTACAGGATATTTCGTATTTGAGGTTTAATTAGTCGGCGTGGAATACAGTGGGTAGATGAATTGGTAATAACAGTTGTAAAGACGAAAAGAGCAATTGAATCTAATGAAAGGTACTTTTTGAGTTTTGTGATTTAAAGCATATTCTTGTTTTTGCATCTATTTCTTGTGCATAGTTCTAGATTCTAATGCGGAACTTATGTTCACCACTTTTCCATTTTTGGCTCTTTGTTGTCTACTAAAATGCTATACTTTCTTATTGTATGATGTTAAGTTTAGTTTTCGAAATATGTCATCAATAGAAGCTCAGGCTTTTAATAATACTTCCCTCAACTTTTAAATTTATTTTGTTAATCTAATTGCTTTTTATTTTTTAGGATGTTTAATTTTTTTCGATAATACTGATTATAAGAGAATAATTTCTCACTGTAAAGAGAATTCTAAATTTTCCTTGTTTAAAGAATTGAAAGACGTGCACTTATTGAAACTACGGATCTGCACAATAATATAGTGATGTTAGCTGCCGGAATCGCGCCGAAATTATCACCAGCTCAAAAAGCTCGTACAGAGGGCGAAAAGTTACAGCAACAAGGTCTTGCGATTGGCATTATTGAGTGGCTGATCGATAACTGGGTCAATACTTCGTCGGAGTAAGTTTCTACTAATTCATACATAGACTGTCATTTTAAGACCAAAAGATTTTTGTGATATTAAGGGAGCAGTGGATCTTATCTCTTTGTCTTTAATTTGAGCTGTTAAAGTAGTAGAAGTGTCAGATGCAGTGTATGGGAACTAGGTTAGTGAGCAATTATCACCCTAACGTCAATTCTCTAACTGCAAAGTCAGCTTGATATTTTGACCACTTCATTTTGCTAATCATACTTTAATGGTCTTATTTGTATGATTGTCCATGTTATTTTTGTTTTGCTCTCACTATAAACAGTTATTGCTGCTTATTTTTTTCAGCACTCATCTGTTAACTTTTGCTGAAATGATCATTGAAAATATTGATGCCATTTTCGTTAACTGTTTCATAATTTCGTCACGGTCAATTTCTCACAAATGGAGCGCTACGTTGATGTATTTGTTACGGTCAGTTTTATTTACTTTATGCAAAAAGTTTGGCTGAAAGGAGAAACATTGGTTATTTGAAAGCCTGTTGATTAAATATAATTGAAATTGCTCTCTTTTAATATCATTCTTTCAAATATATTTGAATTAAAGCTTCATAATGCTCAAGTAAAGGACGAGCAAGTTTTTTTCAAGTTCGGTGAAAGTAACTGCAAAAGAATATTGCATCTTAGAAAGAAATCTACAAAAAAATTGTTTTGTACTACGAATTATCATTTAAGCGCCCTTCAAAAGTCAGATGACGCTGCTTTTTCGAAATTGTTACAAATTTTTTTATCATGTTCAATTCGGATCGTGACAAACTTACACGCAGTTAGGAATGCTGGATCCCTTCATTGGCTATTTGTATTTATTTTCGCTTTGTTGAAGGTTCGTTTGAGATGTGATTATTTTAATTAAATCTTCGCAGCTTTTTTATGGTATGTAATCATTTCCTGAAATCTTATCATTTAAAGGATCTGTAGTTTTAATCTGCTGCCATACACTCTGAACGTCATTTCTCTAACTCTCGAAAGTTTAGTCATTGAACGTTTTCGGGATATTCTAACAAGCCTTTTTTTATTTTTTGTTTTAATAAATTTAAAGGATGGTTCGCAAGAAGTCTCACAGATTTGTCCACTTTCGGTGATTGCATATATTGAAGAAGTGGAATGACATTTCAGATGGCGGTGATGAAGACAAACGATGTGTCTTGTGGTGAACTTTTAAACACTTTGTTAAATGCATTTACAAATACACTTACGTTTGTTGGTATTGCATGGAAGCAATATTGGAATGGTTCGGTACATGACAAATTGGCTACTGAATATAACCTTAGTGGATTGCCTATGGAGCTGGTACGTTTGAATTGCTATATATTTAAATTGTATGAAGGAATTATGAAAGATTTAAATTGTATGAAGGATGCGACGTCCTATATTCATATTGCCTAAGTTTAAGTTAATTTGCTTCAATTTTTAAAATTATCTTAACTATTTTGGAATTAATAAAAATATGATTGACCTTGAAAATTGTGATTTTTTTCTTTAATTACACTCTATTTGAGGTTATGTATGAATGGCCAAGGTCGGTTCTTTCATTATGGCAACGAACAGCTACTGCCACTACTAAATTGAACGATCGTAAGTTTTGTCATGTACACGTATGACACCACATAACATATCATTTTGACCTTGAATGAGAATGACATTTGAAATTAATCAAATAAGGTTAGCTAAGTTTGAAAATATCTTGAAGAATGAATAATATAAGTTGATGAGTTTGCATTAATAATATGTTTCTGAGATCTGGTGAGAATTTTCGTTATTGTAGCGAATGAGTTAGCACATGCTACTGCATTTCCACCAGCAGCACCAACACTGATCGCTTACAAATGGGCATCTACTGCTGCTGGTTATGGAAAAGGATATAGTGAAATGAAACCATCACAAAATCCAGGAATGAGTCGTTACGAAAAAATTTCCACAGCCGACTCCAAGATTCTCAATAAGGACTGCGTTGATGCAAATACGAATATAGGCGGATTAACTGCAGAGGTTCGTTCACTTTATTTGCTAATCTATAGTACGTTAGGAGCAGCGAGCAGTATCGAGCTTATGTATTTGGAGAATGTAGTTAATCATGTATTTAGTAAATATTGATGATGCAGTAAGCTATTGTTGAAATTCACAAACAGAAGGAAAAAACGCAATGGTCTTTCACGAAATATGTCTTGAAAACCCTGCTACTGGAGAAACAGTAACGTTGATTTGTGAATGTGGATAAGTTGGGAGTACGGCGTTGGCCAGTTAATGAAATAAAAAGAATTTTACGTTTTCGTTATTAATCGTTTTTATGAGGATCACGTAAGACCATGTCTAGTATTTAGTATGATATACCAAACATGTCTTACGTAATCCTTATAAACTAAATGTAGTGCTGTATTTATTAAAAATTTTTGAACTAAAAATTTTTGAATTACTGTAATGTCGAAAATGAAATTTGAGCCATAATTTATTTACATATGTTTAATTTGTGCACTATATCGGCAGATTTTAGGATGAAATAGACTGGCTGACACTTTTTAATATTTCGACAGATTATGCAAAGGAAACTTCTGAAAGTATTACAGAAGGTAAACTATTGAATTTGAAATCTTGCTTCCAGCATTACTGCTTTTACTTACTTGTTTGAAAGTATTTTATCAGAATTTAATAGTCTTGCCTTATGCTATAATGCGTATGCTACATTGTTCATCTTATGTTATATTTACTTGGTCTTATTGCTTACTTGGAAAAATATTGCGCATATCTTCAATTTTAAAGTTGTTCGCATTGCGGATGTTCTTCAACTTTCTTACTAATAATAGTACTGCTTTTACTGTAATCGAATATGTACAATTTGTCCACCTACAATAAATGCAGAACTAATGTTGGATCGATTTTCAGCAAGTTCGGCAAATTTTCAACGAGAATACAAATATCAAACAGTAACGACATCCACGCAGTTGAGCGGTTTGTTGGAAACGGAGCCGCTCACATTCACCGTAATATGTGCTTCGGATCATGTTAAAGTGGAAGACACGGAGACTGGTGGCGTTTTACGATTTTTTTGAGTTAGCGTGGATTATAGAGGCTTAGTCGTTCTGCTGTTATGTTCAAAATTACTTGTATTTTATATCATTTTAAATTATAGGTTTTATAACAGAAGTTGATTGCACATCTGCACCAATTGGTCATACTGAAAAGGAATGTTCTGTGCCACTGAGAATTATGGATATTACTCAAACAATTTTAAATAAAGTTTGTTAATTTTTTCGATTTATTATTTTATGAAAAAATTGTAAGGGCTATAGAATTACAAATAGAATTTGTGCTCATCATGGTAATAAAGAGGTCCAACTGTTGCGGAAATTGTCTGAAGCTGAAGTTTATTTAATGGAAACTTTTAATGATGCGGCTGCAGGTCTATTTTTTTATAACAATGTTTCAGAAGTCGGAACAAAATACTGGGAATGATTCCGGAGCTTCGAAACTAGAACTGCAAGATTTAAGTGCAGATTTGAACGCACGTATGACGTTGATTGCAATGGAACAAGCGCAGACAAAAGATGATAATACAGTTGGAAACGCTGAGCAGAGTTCACAAAGTAAACCGCAATATTTCATACATTCGTTTAGAGTATGAAATCAAATGATTTTTAGCTTAAGAGTATGAAAATTTCAAACATTGAATGCTACTTCATCATAAAGTTCACTGATAAATGATAATCTGGAAAATTTTAAAGCAGTCGCGCAAGGTTTCACAACTCAGGGATCATCAGCAAGCACATTTGGTATTCCAACTACACCCAAGACTACACCATTCATGACCCCAACTCCTCTATCGCCATCACATCTCTCACCCATTAATTCAGAACCGAATCTGGTGTTTATGATGGAGAACGAGTGTGGGGTAAGAAATTTAAAATACTGAAAAACTTATGATCACAGCTACTTGTATGATTCAAAATAATTTCGATAAAAGCGTTTTCATATGCAAAATAAGGATTTTGCTTGTTCATGAAACC